>PVJC01018275.1:0-31524 GCA_004026665.1 Murina feae | reverse complement strand
AGATTTTTTTCTTTTTGTTCTTCTCATTGGCTATTTTTTGCTTCCTTATATTCCAAATTGCTGGTTGAATCTCAGCTTCATCTACTCTATTGCTGATTCCCTATAAATTATTCTTTATTTTAATTAGTGTAGCTTTCATTTCTAAATGTTGTTTTTTAATTCTGTTGAGGTCCTCACTAAGTTCCTTGTATATCCTTATAACCAATGTTTTGAACTCTGCATCTAGTAGATTGCTTATATCCATTTTGTTTTATTGTTTTTCTGGAGTTTTGTTCTGTTGTTTCATTTGGACCATGTTTCTTTGCCTCCTCATTGTGGCAGCCTCCCTCTGTTTGTTTCTATGTATTAGGTAGAGCTGCTGCATCTCCTAGGCTTGATAGCTTGGCCTAATATAGTAGGTGTCCTTTAGGGTCTAGAGGCACAGGCTCCTTGATCACCCCAGCTGGGCACTTGTGGTGGGCTCCCCGTGTGGGCTGTACACCCTCCTATTGTAGCTGAGTCTTGATTGCTCTTGGCATGTCAATCGGAGGGATTTATCCAGGCCAGTCATCCGTAAGGACTGGCTGTGACCTCTAGCCTCCTTGGAGGTTCAGCTGTGTAGAGGCCCACCATACAGAGCAGGACTTACTTCATCAGGGCTCTGATACCCACTGAGTCTGCCTCAAGTGTGTTGCTTATGGAGGTGGTTGGGTGGTGGTGCTTTGACATGGTCTGAAGCGTCAACTGGGTGCTCTGGCTCTGGAGCCTTCCAGGTGGTGCAGGCAAAGGTCAGCCACTGCCTGTGTTCTGCCCAGGGCCACAGGCATAAGCTACAAAGTGATCTGCAGATGGCTGCTTCTTTTGTTTGAAGGTGCCCAGGCAAGGCCAACCTGTGAATCAGATAAGGCCGGCTGCTTCTAGTGCCAGTCCTGGGGCCACTTAGCTAGAGGTACAGGGTTTGCTGAGGCCAGATGCTGCTCATTTGAGAGATTTTAGTTAAATCTGAAGCATGAACCAAGACAGGCCATTCCAATGGGAAAGCCACTGGAAACAGCTTGGGTGGGCCTGAAAGTTGGGTGAGCAGGGTTTCAGGGAATCAACAGTGTGCTGCAAACCCTATGAGCCAAGTTGATAGAGCCTCAGATATGGCTCTGTAAGTAAGGGAGGCCTCATCAAGGGAATAATGACTTCTGTTAGCACTTCTGGGAGAAAGCTGTCCCTCCAGGTCTCACTCTGATCAATTCAGTTCCTCCCTATATGTCTCTGGTGCCTTTCAAGCTGCTGACCCTGTGATGGAGCTCAGAGGAACTGACTCTGTGTGCTGGCCCTTTAAGAGGAGCTGCCTGGGACTGCCCTTAGTCTCATTCAGCCTCAATCCCCACTGGTTTTCACAGGCAGGAGTTAAGGGAACTTACTTCCTGGGACTGGGACCCTGAGCTTGAGGGGCCTGATGTGGGACTGGGACCCTATGTTCCTCAGGGGGGACCTCCACAGCCAAGGTATCCCTCCTGATTTTTGTCTACCACACATGGGTGTGGGACCACCCCATTGTGAGCCTCTGCCTCTTGTATCAGTCTCAATGTGGCTTCATTCATTTCTTAGTTATAGGACTTGCATTCAGCCAGATTCAGGTGGTTCTGAAAGAGGGTTGTTCTGTATTTTAGTTGTAATTTTCATGTGGTTGTGGGAGGATGTGAGTACTGCATTTACCGACGCCACCATCGTGGTTCCTCCCCAGTTGATACATTTTAAAAAGAGCTCAATTTAAATGGCTTTACTCTAAAAAGAATTGATACTGTATTACTAGAAAATAATATAGGATGGGACAAAAGTAGTTTTACAGTTGTTTATGTGCAAAATAGTACAGTAATACAGTACAAAGTATAAACTTTTTCATACTCAAAACTGTAGACCTACTTTTGCCTCATTTGTTACTGGATTAGCATATTTCTTTGTAATAATCATAGAATATGTTTGTTTTTCTTGTTTTCTTTATAGAACTGGTTCTGCTTGTATTTTTATCTATATCTAAGGACATAATGAAATACATTTTTGTACCCATTTTTAAATGTTTATAAAGGGTATTTTGGTATTTTAATTTGACATTTGTCAAATTTTATAAAAGGGCAGTAGTTTTGTTTTGATCCATTGTTAGAAAAAGTAATTATAGCTGAAGATCTCTAGAGAATTGTGAAGAAAATTGCTTACATTAAAAATGTCCACTGTTTTACAGTATATACTGTCAATTTTCTTTTCAAATACTTATTAACTGTCAAATTTAGAGTGTTTTGAAATTAGTAGGCATATTTCTAAAATTGCAGTTAGGAAGCTGCAGTTCTGTTCTATAAAAAAAACTGAAAATTTAAGGTATAATTTAAAGTTTCCTTTCTTTTCAAGGGGAAAAGCAGTTTTTAAATTTTATTGAAATTAATTTGGCTATGCATTTTTTCATTGAATACTAAAAACTGGAAATAATGGTGCTCTATGTGACTATGTATTTGTGCATGTTTGTGTATATACATAGTAGTGCTTCAGAAGGAAATTATTTTATGAGAGATGACTACTGTTCCATAAATGTTACTGGGTTTAGATTCCCCTCCTTAGCATCAATATGAAGCTCAGTTTATCCTTTTTCTGACTTTGTGTATGTGGTTAAAGAACTTATAAAGTAGATTTAACATTTTTAGAAAGTTAAATCCGTGTGTATCAGATCATCCTAAATTTTTTTTCTGTTTTTGTTGTGGCTGTCTTGTTTCCTTACTTCTGTGACAGAATGTAGTTAAATCAGTAACACTTACCTTAGTTTTGTAGTAAGACTGATATGGATATTAAATCTTTAAGACCCAATTTAAATGTAATCCTGAATTTAAAAATTAGTTGGTTTTTGGTATTGCAGTATGAAAGATATTTTTTTAATGATCGTGTAGATTATTAAGTTTGAATATATATAATGTTAAAAATATTTGTAAGGTAAAATATTTTATTTATTCTGTTTGAACTTTCTAATTGTTTACTTGAGACTGTTAGCTACCTGATATAAAATTATATAAGAAGTATAGAAGATAGAATTTGTACTATATAAATTATAAGACATTAAAGACATTAAAACATGTGTGGAATGGTAAATAGGTTATGGTTTGGGGGTGGGAGAGTTAATGTGGGGGAATTGGGAGTAAAGTATGATGTCTAAAACAATAAAGAATAAATTTCCATGCTTTTTAGTTTGACTTTTTTCATTGTAGTGTTTTCATTTTGTGAGCTTTTCTATGCACATACAAAATGTTTCTCCTCAGGCCCCCTTGTATTTGCTGGTCCTATTTTTATGAACCATCGAGAACAGGCTCTAGCCAGACTCAGATCCCATCCAGCACAGCTAAAGCATAAACGGGACAAGCACAAAGGTATTTGGTCTTCCTTATCACTAGGTGGGACACTTTCCCAATTTCTTCCACTCATTTGAGTTTCACCTCTGGGAAAATGCACAAACCTAATTCTTCTACTTGCTTCTCTCATTACTATATATAGCCTGAGGAGAAAGAACAAGTTGAATGTTGTACTGTTTGTTGATGACTATCAATCTTACTTCTTTTTTTGTTGTTAAATTTAAGACATTTTATGGCATATCTTTTTCTTTTCCATTTCTTTTCAATTTTCAGACAGTTAAGGGAAGGTGGAAAAAGTAATTATTGCTTTCTATTTTTATTCTTTGTTATCTGTTCTTAATTGACTGCCATCTGGCATTTTACTTGTCTAAAATGCTGTTTATTTGCTTTAGAATTAATAAAACTCAATTCATTTATAAAGTAATAATGAGTTCACTGTGATTACACTTATACAGCACACGTGAGTTACTTGATAGCGGAGGGTTAAGTAGTGATAGGTGTAAGAAACAGTTATGTAGACCTACTCTAGTTCTCAGAAAAAGACAGAAGTCTAAAAAAGTTGATGAGGAACTAGGGAACTGTTGATGCACAATTCTTTGAGGTATCAGAGTTACGTATTAATTAAATACATTCCTAAAGCAAGCTAATTTACTTTTAAACCACAGATTATGAGTCAATTAAGACCAGGAAAAAATTGAATGTAGAGAGTTTATAAATTGATATATAAATTCTGCCTTGAATCCTAACATGTGAACCAGGGGTTCTTTGACTAGTGAAACTCATACTTGCTATTTTCTTAAATGCCTGAGATAAATATCACCAAGTAGAATAGAAAGTTTTAAAATCACACGTTCTATGTAGTCAAATTTATCTAATGTGTCTGCCTTAAAATTTTTTTGGGTTGCAAAACTGTTGTAGACTAATTTTATTTTTAAACTTTCACATAAAATATAATCAACCTTACTTTCATTTGTCTCTCTCACTTTGTCAGTTTGCCACTCAAAGCAAAAGCCAAGGAGACAAAAACCCTCTTTTTAGTATAAAAATAAGTAGAGCAATCCTTAAGATGCTTTGTTTTCATTTTTGTTTCATTAACAATACCATAAATATTTAAATATAAGGAATGATACTTGGGGTATGCTATGTAAAAATATTTTAGTATTTGCCAGAGTCTCTGATCTCATATTTTCAACTATGCCACTAATTAGAGCAGATACCCTCAGTGTCTCCCCCTCTGCCCCTAATTATATAAAAGTGAAGTTTTCCCACGCTTTACCTCAGGTTAAATATTGACAATACACAGAACAGTTTAAAACTTTTCCAGCTCTATGTTTCCGTTCCTTGTGGACAAACATCTTTATTTTTTCCAAAAACTTAAAATGCAATGCCAAATGAAGCCTAAGATTACAGATTTGAAACACATTTTACATTGTCACATTGATTAGCTGTAGAAATTACCAGTAGGTAGCCTTCCATCTTTTCTGCCACGGGGCTACTTCACAACAAGGCTCTTTGTATATTCGTGGCAGCCTTTTTGGAAGGACTTATTTTATAGTATGGTGGAGGGCCAGTTTTTTTTAAATCAGATTTTATGGTGAAACAATTTAACCCTTTACCACTAAAGTTTAAAGTAATGGGGCCCTATTTTATATAAAGGTTATTAACTCTTTCTAACTAAATCTTATATACCCATAAACTCCCTCTCTCTTAACCCCATAGCATTCACATTAGTAACTGGCATTTAATTATCTAACTATTCACTGCTTTTTACTCTTGATACATATACTGTCTTTTTTAAAAAAATTATTGATTAACTTTTTAAGGTTTTATTTTTAGAGAATGAGAGAAAGAGACAGACAAACATCGATTTATTGTTCCACTTATTTACCCATTCATTGGTTGATTCTTGTATGTGCCCTAGCCAGGGCTTGAACCTGCAACTTTGGCATATCGGGATGATGCTTTAACCAACTAAGCTACCTGGCCAGGGCAGTTAGTCTTTTAATATTATTTTTTCTACATATTCTTTTCTCTCTCTCTCTCTCTCTCTCTCTCTCTCTCTCTCTCTCTCTCTCTCTCTCTAACCCTTCCAGTGAAAAATTCACTATATTAATTGCTGTGTTCTGTTTTACAATCAATTATGTTTATGGTACAAATTGTGGGATGATGATAATTAAAATGTTCTAGATTATGATTTTTTTGTGTGGGGGGTGTGTGTGAAGGGTAAGCACTGTGGATTTATTGTTAACAGGAGTGAGTTCTAAGATGGAATATTGGAGAGCTTCTGGCTGATTGGAGATAATTCAGAGAAGGTCACGGAATCCATCCTATGCAGGCAAATTTTGATTAGAGGCACAATGGAGTATTTAAGGCTGAATCAATAAGTATAACATATATAATCCATGTAACATGTAGTAAGTTACTTTTTAAATGTAACCATAGACTATATTTCAAAAGGATATCTAGGTTAACATATATTTTTTAGCAGTTTAGTGCCTTATATATAAAAAGATAGTAACATAGTGTTTTAGTTAGGAACATCTGAACTGTTCTGGAGGTAGTCTTGAAAGGCCTTAGGTTTAATCCTAAATTTTTCATGTACTAGAACTGTGTGGCCATTCATAAATTTCTCAAATTTTTTGGCTTTAGTTTTCTTACTTTAAAAATAAGAATGATAATTTCTGACTATGTTGATATGAAGATTAAATTAAAATATAGATGTGGATGTATATAAATACATGTATATATATTCTTTGCAAATAGAAATCCTCCATGAATACTTTAATTCTTTAAATTGAATTATTTGCTTTTTCTTTTATTATTCTAAATTTACAAAATTTGAGATTTGTTAAATACACAATTAGTTTGTTCAAAAAAGTTTCAAATGTAAGTCATTTGGTGGTGGAAAAATGCATGAGCCTTATTTTTTATCAGACTCTAAAATTGCTCTAAGCCATAGTTTCCCAACTGCAAAATGCAATAACAGTACGTATGTCATCAGATTATTATATTGATTAAAGAAAGCAACAGTAGTGAATATTGAGTACTTTTTTTCTTATATTATTTTACTTAATCTTCATAAGAGCCTTGTGAAGTGGTATGTCATTATTGCGATTTAATAGATGGGAAAGCTAAGACTTACAAAATCCAGTCATCATACAACTAGCAAATAGGAGAGCCAGAATTCCAATCCAGGTCTCTTAGGCCCTAGTGCCCCAAAGCACTTATCCACTGTGCTATTTCAGTTTAGTGTATAGCACAGAGCCAAGTGGTTAGCAAATAGTACTTGCTACTGCTTTGCTCTTTCATTGAGTGATTTTGCTTAAAGTACTTACTCACTGTGTTCTATATACATTTTGTGATATACATGACCATAAGGTTACCCCAAAAATAAATAGATTTAAATAAGATTTAAATAAAAATTAAAATAAGTTGGAGTCCTTGAGATACTGAATCTTTTCTCTGTGAGTATACAAATGTGCATGAACTATATATATACATATACATAACCACACAATATTTTAGATACATCTGTCAAAACTTTATAGCTATTATAATTTCAGTATCATATAATGTATATATGAGCTTACTTATATTAGAGAAAATATAGATATTCTTATACCTAAGTGGCCACTTATAAGAATATTCAGAACAATGATTTTTTGTACAAATGTGAGATTAATTTTACTACTGCTTATTAACACATTACTGAGTAATGAAGTTGAGCAGAATTAATCTCCCTGAGTTTGACTTGGAATTTACACTAAATTTTTGCCTACTTATTAGACATTTTTTATAAACTTTAATAAATTTCTAAATTATTGTAATTGTATTGGATTTGACATAAATTGCAGATATCTTTTTAATTCTGCCACTGCTACTGATAATGATTAAAAGCCTCATCCTTATTTTTTTGCTTTTTAACCAACTATAATATTTTAACCAATTATAATAATTAAGAAATTATATAGATTTAGGTTGGTTTAGATGAACTTAAACAAAATGTTTCTAGTGTTATTTTTAAATACTAACTGAAACTATTTTAATCAGTATGGTTTTAATTGGTAAATTACTAGGCTTTTTTTTCTCCTTCGCTGATGCTATGTCTCTATTGTGGGATTTGTATTTATATTTAACCTCTGACTTAAGAAAGAGGGAAAATTGCTAAATTCAGAGATAAAGGATTGTACTAGGCCTCAATCCATTTATATAAAATGGAATGATACTTGTAATATTGAATTTAGTTAAATTTGTTAACATCGTGTAAACGCAGTTTGTTTTCTATGTTAAATCAGATTTGGTTTTAGTAATTAGATACTTTTAACAATGGAGATAAAGTTGTGAAATTTCTATACATCTTTCATCTTCTTTAAATAGTCTTTGGAAGCTGGTTGTTTCTTTTGTATAGGCCTTTGTTTATGTTTAACCAATCCACTGTCTTTCCAAGTTGAGTATATTTTGTTTTGGGTGGAGTGAAACTTAAATATTGTAATCTTTTTTTTTTGTAGCCAGCCCATCCAATCTTGTCAAATGCACATTAGATAATTTAGAAATGGAATCGTATTTTTTATCCTATTAGAGTAAAACCTCTCACTAATTCAGAATTTATTATACTACAGATGCAGTATTTGTGATTTTTTTTTGAGTAAAAATTCAAAATAACTTCTTCCTCTGAATTTTCAGGGTCATACTTATAAGGGGAAACCTGTCTAAAATCACTAGCTTTTCAAACCAAGGGCTCAAGAAATGAAGGATTCCTTCAGCGTGCCTTCAACCTCTGGGTCGAGCAATTAATTCTTGTATGTTAAAGGACTTTTATGTTTATGGTACATTTTTATGTAATATAGGCCTATTTTGAGTTATAATGTAGGTAACCATTTTTCATTTATTGTAGCATTTAGTTAATAATCTGTACTGCTTCCAAGTAATAAAATTGAATTTTTTCTTAAATGTTCTATGACTGGACCTTTTCAGTAAGTCATATAGGCCAAACCTTTCTATGTTATTCCGAATTAGTGAGGTTTTACTGTTCTAGTGTTATAAGGAGTAGAAAGCTTTTCAGAACGATAGTCATTTTGTTATAGAAAGGAAAGTCATAATTTAGGCCAATTTGGTCTGACCTGGTTATTACTAATGTGAGAAATAGGAGATAAAAAAAGAAAGGATAACATGAACATGATTTGATGTTATTCTGTTTAGCTTTCTAAAATGGGCAATGAAAATGTAGAATTAAATATGTGTGTGTCTGTAGATCCACATGTTTACTTGCATGTTATATACATTTGTTTAGAGTTGTTATGCCACAGTAGAGTGGCTTAGATTGATATTTATTCCAAGGAATAAATTCCTTATACAAAATGTACAAGGAATTTGAATCTTGATGATACAGAGGTCATGTTTTAGTGATGTGTAGTTTTAGATTAGGAAAAATAGATTACCTCCCTCTTTTACACATTCTAAAATTAAAATATTTATATTCTGGAGTGTGTTTTTTAACTTTATAGTTAGAATGCCAGAATATTTAAAATCAAATGTAGGTATCAGGGAAGGTGTAAAGCAAGCTTAAGGGAGGAAGTTATAAGAAGGGAGGAGGAAAAAAGAAATGAAAGCAGAAAGATTTGGTTGAGAGTAATTAGTGGTTGGGGGCCAGAAGGTGGGACAGGGAAAAGGAATGAGCTAGTTAGTGTTCATACATTTTTTAAAGTTTGAGTTTAGCAATACTGATAGATAGGGTAGCCTTTCTAAGATTGGGAAATATAAGTTATTTTTTGAGTTAATTAGGAATTTTTTTTTAATGACTAGTACTAACAATATCACTAAGTATAAAATAATTGTTATATGATGTTGCATGCAGTTATTTTTTGTGCAAACTAAATTTTCCTATATAAATTATTATATTTGTAATTTTATTTTTATAACACATGGATTTATTTATATTACATAACTGATTAGCTTAATAGGTTTTATTCATAATTAGATTTTTGTTTTTATTGATTTAGCAATATTAGCAAGCAGAACTGTGTAGTACTATATCTTTTCAAAATGGCTTCTTTGCAGGTAGATTCTTGATCTATCACTTCTAACAGTTGCAGATTCTTGCTTTTTTCTTTTAACATTTTTCTCTTGTTCTTCCATAGTAAGCTGATTTAAAATTTTATTTTGAAGATGAATAATGGCTTACTTACAAATTATAACACTTACAGATGGAAGTGGAGAACGAGGAGAAAAGGATGCAAGCAAAATCACAACATATCCTCCAGGCTCTGTGCGATTTGATTGTGAGCTCCGGGCAGTACAAGTCAGCTGTGGATTTCACCATTCAGGTAGCAGCTGGAACTTTAGGGTATAACTGCATTTTTACAATTGTGCTAAACCAATTATTTGTTTAGTGTAGACGAATGTACTCTGTTGAATGTATGTTAAAATCTATAGTGTGGCGCCCTAACCAGTTTGGCTTAGTGGATAGAGCGTCAGCCTGGGGACTGAAAAGTCCCAGGTTCGATTCCGGTCAAGGGCATGTACCAGGGTTGCGGGCACATCCCCAGTAGGGGGTGTGCAGGAGGCAGCTGATCGATGTTTCTCTCCCATCGATGTTTCTAATTCTCTGTCCCTCTCTCTTCCTCTCTGTAAAAAATCAATAAAATATATTTTTTAAAAAAGTCTATAGTGTGGCCATACCTCTCAAATATGAAAAAAGCTTTGTATTATAGAATTCCTTTTAAAAACTAGGACATAATGAAATAGGTACTTGTCCTGAGATCTAACTTTTATTTGGTCTTCTGATGAATTTATATTATAATTCAATTGAGAAAATTCCTGAAGATGAAATAATCTCTGAAATTTTTTTGGACTCTAGAATTCTTAATTTTTATAATCAGGTCACCTATTTTGTTACTGTTTAATGAGAAATGTACATCAATAAATTTCTTTATTTTTTTAAATTTAAAAAATAATTAAATGTTTAGTAAATTTTTGCATTTAGGTTATATAGCTTAGGTTGTACTATTCAACCTTTATAAAAATAAAAAATGTTAAATTTTTCTTTGATGCCAAATATATTTACTTATTCAATAAGGCATTGGCAGTTATTGAAATTCTGAGCATTCATTGATGTATGTAATTATGCAGAGCTCATAATTATGCAGAGCTGTCTGTTACCTATATAATTATCCTAGATCTGAGCGAAAAATATTTTATATGTAGTTACTTACTATTACAAACTTTACAGTTGACCCAAACCAATGTTTAATGTTATTCAGTGGCATTTATTTAAATTTTACAGTATTTTGATTATGAAAAACACTGCATTTTTATAACCTACAAAAATAACTTTTTGACCTAAAATTATATTTTTTATTAAATATAAACTTATATTTCAGTTGCCTATTTTAATGGCTCTATAAATTTTAAATTGTGAAAATTGCACTGCTTTTACTATAGTGTGATAGAAATATAAAATGTACATAATGAAATAATAAAGCTCTTCCTTTTGGTTTCAGTGGTTTTAATGGAAAATGGAGATGTCTATACATTTGGATATGGACAGCATGGGCAGCTAGGACATGGAGATGTCAATTCCAGGTACTTTGACTCAGTGGTCGCCAACTGGTGGTCCACAGACCACTGGTGGTGGTGGTCTGTGAGATCCAAAAGGTTGGCCACCACTGCTCTGACTTATTCTTTGAAGATACTGGGATTGTTTTTTTTTTCCTTTCTTTTTTCTTTCCTTCTTTTTTGGCTAAATATATATTTCTATACTTAAAATAGTATTTATACCACTGTTTTATAGAGTGTGACCTATAAAATTATAGGTGATTCTTGATTTTATGGTTGAGCATTTTTGTGGGGATAGATTTGTAATTTCAGTAGAAAAAATTATTTACATTCTGTACATTTAAAATATAAGTGATTATGATTATCACAATCATCCTTTATTTTTAATAATTATCTTTTTAAAGGTTGCTCATGGCAAAAAAAAAAAAAAAAAAAAGACAGTGAATATCCCCAGATTGCATTTTTAAAAATCAGTAGTGGATTTATTTATATTATTTGATGTTGGTCCAGAATTAAAAAGAAGATATTGAAGCTTTTGAATAATTTTTGGTCAAATGTAATGGTCTCTCAGAGAAACTGTTTTGACTTACCCAGAATAGTGAAGAGCTAATTGTGATGGAGACAACTAGACATTTCCTAATATCCATTCTTTTCTATTCATTGGGTAGTCAAGTATCAGTGGTGACATAACAAAGCAGCTAAAGACTTCAGTTCCCTACTTTATTATAGCAAGATAAGGCCTTGAGAACTACAGAGATAGATGCAACTTTGGAATCATGCAGTTAAAAGGATGGTGGAAGTCCTTCATTTCCCCTTCTCCTCTTCCGGCTTGCTGCCTGAAATCCATGCACAGTGGCAGGAACTGGAGAAGTCATCGTCTTAGTGATCATAAATTGAGCCATGTATTGAGAACACCAGAGCTACATAATAGAAATAGTCTGGATCCCTGACACCATGGAACTGCCACCTTAGCTCTTTGCAATTGGATGCTTAATTAAGACAGAAATAGACTTCTGTCTTAAGTCCCTGATTTTGTTTGTTTTTGTTTTGTTTTTAAATATATTTTATTGATTTTTTACAAAGAAGAAGGGAGAGGGATAGAGAGTTAGAAACATTGATGAAAGAGAAACATCAATTTAGCTGCCTCCTGCACACTCCCCACTGGGAATGCACTGGCAACCAAGGTACATGCCCTTGACTGGAATCAAACCTGGGACCCTTCAGTCTGCAGGCCGACGCTCTATCCACTGAGCCAAACTGGTTAGGGCTAAGTCCCTGTTTTTTGGCTTTCCTTATGGCAGCTGAATCCATATCCTGCTTACTATAGTGAGAGTGCTTTTGGTCAAAAGTATAGAAAATCCTTCTTTGAGGGCAGGGGGAAAAAGAGATATATGTACTAATCTTTGTAAAACTTTATGTAATAAAAAAAAAAATTAAAAAAAAAAAGAAAATCCTTCTTTGTTAGTTCAAGTCTTCCAAGAAGTAGATTCTAAGACAGGATTAAATGTTCAAAGAATTTATTGGGAGAAAACTCCTATGAAAGATAAAAGGGAAGAGAGCAGTAATAGGCAAGGAAAACCCTCCAAGCACGATGTAGGTCTGACCCCTGTAAAAAGAATGAAGAAAGATGGAGTAGGCAGAATCTGGAATAGTATGCAGTTCAGAGAGAGGTCAGCCAGGCCAGTGGGTGTCCTCAAGCCAATATTACCTCTGTAAGAGGCCCAGACTGGGCAGCATGGGCATTTTAATACCCTCACTGTGCTCAGTCACAGGCTGTTAGCATCCCAGAAAGAATGGCCTTATGAATCCAAAGAGCCTCTGAAGATCAAGCAGCTGTGCTCCCTGCAGCATATTATCTTGAAGATCTGAGTGATTGTGTGGCTGCCCACCATTGAAACCAGGCTTCTTCTTTAAGTCTGGAGAGATACTGGGCAGCTTCAGGCCAGACTTGACTCATTAATGCAATTTACCACAAGAACCTTCTTTCTTTTTGCCTTTCCACAATGCCTTATTCTCCCTGTAGTCTTAAGATACCCACAGAATCAACTGGGCCTACATGGCTTCTCATTTACATATGTGAATTACTCTAATCTTATCTAATAAAAGAGTAATATACAAATTAGACATCACTCCGTCACAGAGATGGCTGCCCCATGGCCACAAGATGGCAGCACCCAGTCCGGCTCAGCCCTGCCACTGTAGTGGTCAGGCCTCTTAGCCAGGCAGGTGGCAGGGGAGGCGGGGGGCCTGAGGGGCGGGACAGACAATCAGAAGGGGCTGGGGGTCCCCTGCCAAGGCTGGAGGCCTTAGGCATGGGCAAGGGTGGAGCTGGTGTTTGGAGGGGACAGGCATAGCCGATGATCGGAGGGGTATGAGGGTGACCTATTAGCCTCAGGCCTGGGCAGGGGCAAGGCCGGAGATCGCAAGGGCATGGGCTCCACAGAGCCAGCGATCAGAGGGGCAGATGCAGAGCCTGTAATAGCAGGGGTCTGGGCACCGGTGGAGCCGGCAAAGCAGGGGCCTGGGGGTCCCCTGCCCAGGCTTGTAGCCTTGGCCAGAGGCTGCAGTGGGGCAAGGGCAGAGCCTGCGATGGCAGGGGGCAGGATTAGAGCCAGTGATCACAGAGGCCTGTGCTCTGTGAAGCCGGCGATCGGAGGGGCTTGGGGGTCTTCTGCCCAGGCCTGGGCAGGGGTGGAGATGGGATTGGAGGGGCAGGGGTGGACCGGTGATCAGAGTGAACTACAGAGGAAACACCTTTTCTTACTGCTCATTGGCTAAGCTCCCTGTATGCCACTGGTTATATTCTTAGTAACTTGGGTAATAAGAAGCCAAAAAGTTGATCTAGGGTTTTTCCACCACACTCATGGAGAAAAAAAATGAAGGTCCACTGCTGGAGGGCTAAGAAATGTCATATCCTGCCCTAGCCAGTTTGGCTCAATGCATAATGCCTCAGCCTGCTGACTGCAGGGTCTGGGTTCAATTCTGACCAAGGGCATGTATCTAGGTTGCAGGCTCCTCCCTGGCCGAGGCCCAGGTCAGGGCTTATGCAGGAGGCAACCAGTCAAAGTGTTTCTTTCACTTTGTTGTTTCTCTCTGTTTTTCCCTTCTCTTCCACATTCTCTAAAAATCAATGCAAACATATCCTCAGGTGAGGATAAAAAAAAAGAAAGAAAGAAATGTCATATACTATGAAAGACACATCTTGAAAATGCCTAAAGAAAGTTGTCATTTCTTCATGGTGAAGGGTATGGAGTCCATGTTGATGAAAACACCTTGGTGGCTGCGATGACTGGCAGTGGCTGCAGTGACTGGCAGTGGCTGCAGCAGCAAGGTGGTGGGGCTGTTGGCTTCCCCTGATTAGCCTGGTCGCCTCCCACAAAGGGAGGCCAGACTGTGACTTAGGCCTGCTCTTCATGGGGAGCAGGGAGTGGGCCTAAGCCATCAGTAGGATACCCCCTGAGGGCTCCCAGTATGTGAGAGGGGGCAGGCTGGGCTGAGGAACCCCTAGTCTATCTATAATAATAAAAGCATAATATGCAAATAGACCAAATGACCAAACAGCAGAATGCCATCCTGACAATCTTATGGATGACTATGATATGATAAGCACTGGGTGCAATGCAATTAGTCGGGGGGCCCTGCCATCACCCCACGATTGCCCTGCAGGGGGAGGCCCAGGACACTCTCTGTGAGGCAATCAATCATGGAGTCCCAGCTGGGTGGGCGCGGCCTCCCTCTGCAAGGTGATTGATCACGGAGCTCCATGATCAATCACCCCAAAGCAGGAGGTCCAGGCCACCAGCCAGCGACACTGTGGCAGGTGTGCAGGGCTAGCCAGTGATTGCCCCGCAGAGGGAGGCCCAGGCCAGCCAAACAATAGAAGTCCATGCCTGTCGCCCGCAGAAGGAGGCGACCAGTGGCAGGGGAGGGGGATGGTGTTGCAGAGATGGCAAGTGGTGGGGGCGGGGGCAGCTGCTGGCAGCCGGGAGAAGGAAAGCCCTGATAGGCCCTGATCTCCAGCCAGTCCTAGGAACCCTATCTGAAGTCCCTGATTGTGAGAGGTGTAGGCGAGGCTGAGGGACAACCCCCACCCCTCTGCACAAATTTCATGCACTGGGCCTCTAGTATATACATACAGGCCTAAGCGACCAAATGGCTGGTCGACCAGTCGCTATGACACACACCACCAGGGGTCAGTGTGCTCCCCCAGTGGGAGCGCCGCTCAGCTGACTAACAGGCACCAGATGCCTGGCTCACAGCTGGCAAGTGCAGCTGCGGCGGCATGAGCCTCTCTAGCCTCCATCGCAGCACTACTGAGCTAGAGCAGTGTGGCACCTGACCCAGGCTTGGGCTCCTCCCCAGCTGCCTGCTGCTTCTCGCATTACAACATCCCTCAGGGGTTCCGGATTGCGAGAGGGTGCAGGCCAGACTGAGGGACCCCACCGGTGCACAAATCCGTGCACCAGGCCTCTAGTTACTACATGAAATACATATTGCCGCTTTGGTCTGAAATCATTCCATTATGGTGACAGGGATGGAATTAAGCCATTCACATAGTAAAAATTCATGATTCTTAATACTGGCTGCACACTAAATTTACTTGGACAACTTCAGAAATACCATGTATAGATTTTACAGCTAGAATTTCTAAGAGGTTTGTGTTGGGGGTAAGGGTTGGTATTAGAGGCAGCTAATGCAGTCCTATATAGGATGGCAGCATCTGTCTTTTTAAAACTCCAGATTCTAATGCTCGTCCAGAATTGAGAACTCCTGTTTATCCTGAGAGGATTGGGTCAGGTTCATTTGCAATACACACAAAATGAATATGAAATAGAATGTCCTCAGTTACTTTGACGAATGTTGTTGCTAATGAGAAGGGATGATTGAGGTATAATTAAGTTAAACTTCTCACTAAAAAGACCAGAGCAACACACATTTGACATTATTGTCAAGTTTATAAGACTATCACAATCTTAATGACAAATACTGTGCTTGTAAAGAGAGCAAAAGGTCTTTGGCAAAATTGCTTTTATCAAATGTCACTGGACATGACATTTGGATATTGGACACTGCATATGACTGAATATGAATGGCTTGCAAGGTTGAGCAATTACTTTCACAGATGTTAGAGGCAGCAGATATTTTGCTTCACCTTTGAATGGCCTCACTGATGTGTAGAGACTGAGTCAGGGCTTATAGTTTGTGTGAAAGAGAATTTAGCAACTTTTTGTTCTGTTTCTCACTGAAGACTCACGACATAGAACAAGAGGGTTTGTTATTATGACATTATCAGTGTTACTGCTGTTATTTAGCTGGTGATTTTTTATGAGTCTATAAAAACTGGGAAAGGTGCATTGTAGTTAGACATGATAGAGCACTGATTATGTGTGCAGCAAGGAGAGCAATTCTCCACAGGTCAGATTGCACTTGGTTGTCATTCCACAGAAAGTTGGTAAATCATTATATTTCATGGTCTTTACCTTTTGGAAGGGAAATTTCAAAAATCATGACTATAATAAAAATCACAGGCCTCTAGTAACTGTGAAATATGAAGAATGAATAGCGTAAGCCAAGATCCTGCCACACCACATTAAGGTGTAATGGCTATTGAAAGGGAAGGTGCTCATGTCGGTTTTTAATATGAAGAGGTTACCCAAAAACTTGACCTCATGGTCCTGATTATACCATTGAGCACCATTTATTGATTAGCAGTGACTTGTTCAGGTGATAATACCAACAATCTTCTGAGTATGTTAAATAGCTTGAATTTATCATTTTCATGAATATGATAGTTTTTGATGTTGAAAATAAAATATTAGGAATTGTTAAGAAAATTAAACTCTAGTGAGATTGGCTTTAACTGGCCAGAGTTGTTCTTTTCTAATGTGTAAATATCCACATCTGTTTCCATTGATTGAGTTGTAACTGTAAGGCTGAGTATATGTGCTGTGTGGAGAGCTAAGGTGGATAGTCCGGTGAAATAATGCCTACAAGCAATTATTCAAAACCATTTTTGCTATAAGCATTCTAGTTACCCTCTTTGTCTAAATGTATTAGGACTTGGAAGGCAGGAGTAAAGAGCTGGGTTATTGATTCAAAAAGGAATTAACCCACTTTTATGGTGGAACAATCTCAGGAGGAACAAGGCCCCTATAGCCAACATATTAGCTACCACAAAACAAAATATTTATAGACAGTTGAAGTAAGTGTAGAGTTGGTGAGTCATTTTTTAAGTTTCCAGTAATCAAGTGCTTTTAACTGGAATTTATTGTATAGCACACATTGATAATGTGGGTTAGTGTCAGATAAATATTGCAGTGTACATGATGATAAAGATAGATAAATATTATTCGTATTTTCTTTATTTATTGTATTGACTTACCAAAATGATTGAGCTCAATCTCTAGTTTGTGTCCTGATTCTATCACTTGGTACCTATATGACCTTGGCCAAATTACTTGACTTTCCTATGTCTCAATTGCTTTCTTTATTAAATGGGAGTAAGTATATCTCCCTCAGAAGGTTGTTGTGATAATTCAGTGAGATGATGCGTGTTATTTACTTAGCCCATAGTAAGTGCTCAACAAATGTTAGCTGTTATTATTGTCTCTTCTTAAAGTGAATATAAGAAGTTTTTGATGGCTTTTATACATTCATTCATGACATGAGTCTACCAGCCCACTTTTTGCTTATTTTGTCCAGTATGCTTCTAAATTTCTGAATTCCAAATTCTTTTACCATCTAATCTAATAAAGAGTAATATGCTAATTCGTCACTCTGCTACATCCCAAGCCACGCCCACCAGCCAATCAGATTGACTATATGCAAATTAACCCAACAAAGATGGCAGCTGGCAGACACAGAGCTGGAGCAAACAGGAGGCTTCCTTGCCCCGGCAATGGAGGAAGCTGCCTGCCTAGGCCAGCTGTGGCCTCTGCTCAAGGCAACAAAGTTTTAATTATAGAAGATAAATAAACCCCAGATACCTGCTTCCAGCCAGCCTCTTTGGGAACTTGGATGGCTGGAGGCTGTGGCCCAGGATGGCCCCACCCTCATGGGGTGTGGGTCCCTGCTGAGGGGCTTGGCCAGCCTGCAGACGGCCTTCAGCCCCTCACCCAGGCTGGCCAGGCACCCCAGCAAGGACCCCCCCCTCCCTGAAGGAGATGTGACCAGCTTGAAAATGGCCCTCAGCCCCTCACCCAGGCTGGACAGGCATGCCAACAGGACCCCCACCCTGATCCAGGACACCCTTCAGGGAAAACCAGCCAGCCCCCACCCATGCATCGGGCCTCTGTCCTATATAATAAAAGGGTAATATGCAAATTGATCCTAATAACAGAACCACTGGGAATGACTGGTCATTATGACACACAGTGACCACCAGGGGGCAGACACTCAATGCAGGAGCTGCCCCTGGTGGTCAGTGCACTCCCACAGTGGGACCTCTGCTCAGCCACAAGCCATGCTGATGGCTGCCAGTACAGTGGTGGTGGTGGGAGTCTCTCCTGCCTCAGCAGCGCTACGGATATCTAACTGCAGCTTAGGCCTGCTCCCCACTGGCAGGTAGACATCCCTGAGGGCTCCTGGGCTGCCAGAGGGATGTCTGACTGCCATCTTAGGCCCAATCACCCAGGGAGCAGGCCTAAGCCAGCAGGTGGACACATCCCTCAAGGGGTCCCAGACTTTGAGAGGGCACAGGCTGGGCAGAGGGACCCCCCCCCCCACAGGAGTGCACAAATTTTTGTGCACCAGGCCTCTAGTCCTACAATAACAGAGAAACATGCAAATTAGCTGTCCCTCTGCTACGCTCAAGCCATGCCCACCATCCAGTGAAGAGTGAGCATGTAAATTAACCCGACAAAGATCGTGGGTAATTTGCATACACAGCAGAGTGGGAGAGCTGGCAGTTTGGGGGACGTGGCTCCCTCAGTCAGGGAAAACCCGGTTTTGGTGGCAGCCCTGGAAGCAGAAGCCCAGAGCGTGGGGAGCACCAGAAATGCTGGGAATTGTAGTTAACCTAGACACTAGAGCAAACTTCCAGGAAATCTTCACCAATGAAGCAAAGAAAAAAAAATGCCTCTATTATTCTGTGAACAACAAACCAAACTGGGTTGGGGGTCTCAGACAATTCGCTCATATGATTGTAAAGACAGACAGAAACTCCTGGATTGGAAAGGGCTCCCCTGAGGACTCCCAGATTGGAGAGGGTGCAGGTTGGGCTGAGGGACCCCCCTCACTTCACTCCCCATCCCCTCAGTGCATGAATCTTTGTGCACTGGGCCCCTAGTTTTCAATAAATTTAAACCTGGATGTTGGGAAATAGACTATATAGTTTAAATGTTTTTATTCTTCTTTTCCAATAGAATTTGCTAGTTTTTATAATGTTTCTTAGTTTCATCTTTTTCTTGCTACGCTGTTCTCCTTCTGCATTAATATTCTGTCCCATCATTATGTCTGAAATAATTTAGACAAGGTTCAAATTTTTGCTTCATCTCTTACCAACTATGTGAGTGTAATTTACTAAGCCTTAGTTTAAATAAAGATTGTTGAGAAATTAATATGGTATATGTAAGGTGCCTGGCATGTGCATGTGCACAAACACACACACACACACACACACACACACACGTGTACGCGCGATTTTTCTCTTCTGCTCTTCCTGTGTTTTCCAAATAATTTAATAAATGGGCTCATTAGCATCAGGGAAAGAGATCAAAGACTATGTATTAGAAGACCTGCCACCAGCTTTTGGAAAAACCCTTTAAGCTCTTCACATCTACTCATAGAGTTATTTTAATAATCGATATATTTTATGTAGAAGTGCAAAGGGATAATTGTTTATTTGCCAAGCTCTCCATATCTCAGAGTTGAGAACTATTTTACTTTTCACTGCTGTTCTTAGCTGTGTTACTCCATCATAAAATAAAATAAAATAAAACAACCACTAGTGCTCTTTTGGAGCATGGCCATTCTGCTCTTCTTCCCTTTTATTAACCTACCAACCTTTCCGTTATTGCCTTTCATTCATTGAAAGTTTAGTGTCTGCCTCAAAGTGTTTCCTCAGTCTGAGTTTTGTTAAACCCGTGAATGATCTCAATATCTATCTGAATGACACCGTACAATATAATTATATAATACCCTTATATCTAGTAAGCTTTACTTCCACATTCATTATGGTTATTCCTAGCACCCATCCTAGATCCAGCACAGCTCAAACTTTGAATTCTTAAGTTTATACAACCATGATCTGATCACAATTTCTCCTTCTTTTACTTAGCTTTACTTGGCCATTGACATTATCAGTATTCAGTTCCCCATAGGCCTCTGCTTTTTTACTCTTTCACCCTTTTCATTTTATTTATTACCTAAGTTAGAGATTATTTATTCTCTTCACCTATACTCTTAACAGTATCTTCAGTTCCCTTACCCTCTTGGTCTTGATGCTAAGGCATGGCAAAACTTCAGGCATAAATCAGTTGTCTATAGTTTTCATTTCGAACTTAGGTTTCAGAAAAAAATTCACATGTACAGTTTGTTATATGGTTTCCAGGTTCAATTAATTCCACTATGATGGGCAGTAATCCTTCTGTTTTGTTTTAAACTACTTGGTTTAAGGTCTTCTGAGAATTTAATGAAAGATATGTGCTCTCTTTTCAGAATAGATATAAGAACATATACACAAAAATTGACTTACAGATTTTAGGAGATTCACAGATCTTCTGAAGCTCATTAAAAGATTGCCCAGAAGCCCTTTGGATCAGGTTTAAAAACTTCTGATCTCAGTATTTTATTTGTTCCACTCAACATCGTGCCTTTTCTGTAATCTTCAGATTCTCTGCTCACCTATTTCCTTTTTCATCTCACCACATGACCTCTATTAAAACAAAAATAAAAACTGTTAAGTGGGAAATTCTTTAGCCTGCCAACTCTACAAACATACTTGCATCTATACTACTACTTGGCTACTTTTTAATGTAATATTTATGAAGTCTGTCTATACCTTTTCCTTAGGGATTAAGTTCTGTTTGTCTCCTCTCTGACCTGTATCTTTAGCCTCTTTATTTTTATTCTTTTAAACTTCTTCAACTCTCCATCATGTTAAAGGACCAAAGTCTCTCCTTCAACTTCATTTTCCCTTTAGCTGGTGGTTCTTTCTTTTCTCTTTCCTGTTGAGATGCCTGAAGGGATTTTGCGTAGTCTCTGACCCCACTGTTAACTTCTCATCTACTACAGTGTTGTGCCTACTCCTACCAGAGACTTTCTTTTTGCTAAAAAGTTGAGTGGTCAGTTGATATCTCTCCAAAGCATTTGGCATGTAGATTATTTCCCCCTTCTTGAAACGTTCTCTTCCAATAACTCACTTCATTTTCCAGAATTCATTATTCCTCATTGGTATGTCATAAATCTCTACTGGTTTTTCTTTCTCTGTCCATACTGACAGTGTTCGGAGAGACTCAGAATGAAAACCAGGATTTCTTCTTTTCTCTTTTTAATAATCTTTATTCATTCTCATAGCTTAAGATTGTTACCACCGTGTACCTTGTTGCATAAGCAAAAATCCTTCCTGGCCTCATATCAATCATTTGCCAAGTCCAATCAGTTTTTTGTTTTTAGATAGCTGTCAAGTTCATTCATTGCTTTCAATCCATTATGTTCCTAGTTTGTGCCTTCATCTTAACTCACTCAGTTATTGTGAAATTTTTTTAACTAGGTTCCAGCTGATAGTCTTGCCTCTTTCAATTCATTTTTCATTGCAGCCTGAAAAATCATTAAAAATATATTTTATGTAATTTTTAAAGTTTAAAGTATCATTAATAACATTGTTTCAAAATCAGAACGCTTCTGTTATGTGTGGATTATATCTATAGTGATGATTATTCTAATTACAGATAATGATTACTAAAAATGCTTAATAAATGGTAGAGGGATACAAGAATCGATATAAGGATGTTATTTATCGTAATTGTTATCATTTATTTAGTGTTAACTGTGTGCCAAGCACCTGACGTAAGTGAGCTTCCTTATTGTTCGTAAGAACCCCATGGATTAGTATTATCTTCTGTGTTACAGCAGAGAAAAATGAAATGCAGAAAGGCTGAGTAACTTGTTCAAAGTCATGGTCATGTTGGTGTTACTTATTGGAGCCAGGATTCACACCCATATCTTTAAGCTTAAGCTTTTAGCAACTGCTGCAGAGCCTCTCATGATACTGTATTCGGATTCATTCACTACTGTGTTAAAATGTTAAGTTATAGCACAGTGGGGAAAAAATAGAAAAGAGGACATAAAATCAGTTATTTCTTACAGTTCCTGGATTGAATTCCTGTTAAATTATTGCATGATTATAGCATCCAATAAATATTTATAGAGATCTCTAACATGCTATTCACTGTTAAAGATTAAAGAAATTTTCTTCTACAACAAAAGTAGCACCAGTCTTTCAGAATAATTAAAAATTGTGTCTATAATTAGGATAATAAATTCAGGAAATCTTTTAAATAGTCTCAAAATCAGTGATTATGTCATTTTCATCTTTGTATCCTGAGCTCATAGAATGGAGACAGGAATATAGCGCTTAAATAAGTTTTTACTGAATATTCATATTAGTGCCTATTATCTCTTTTCCTTATGCATTGTTTTGTTTATGGTTTTTTATTTCTGTTGGGTCTTTTAAGATACTGACTTAATTTTTTTTTTTAACCTAGGGGATGTCCCACTCTTGTTCAAGCATTGCCAGGCCCTAGCACACAAGTTACTGCAGGCAGCAACCATACGGCAGTACTTTTAATGGATGGACAGGTCTTCACATTTGGAAGTTTTTCTGTAAGGAATTTTTAAAGCATTGATAATATTCATTGTACCATTGTCTTAACAATTTGTCTACGTGAGCTATTTTTTCTGGTTTCAGTGAAATTCTTGTATTATAATTATTGCATATGCATATTTCCTGTCTCCACCCTCAATATACACAAAACTTGAATGACATTACTTTGAAGTAATTTACTTCTCTAGTTTAGCATTAGAATTGATTGAATTTAACAGCTGTGTTACAATTAGAATGTTTATTCCACGTCAGAGTCCTTTAGGCTTTCAGTAGAGCTAATTCTGTCATTTGAAAACTCATTTCTCATAATTTGTAAAGATTCATTTTTCTTTAATGTATAGAATTCTCTCTTAGAACTTTTAAAAAGTCTAGTTTTATTAGATTTGTTTAAAATTATAACTTCCTTTTTCTTCTTTCCCCATTTGCCTGTCTGCTTCATTCTCTTTCTCTTGACTACAGTAAAGATCAAGGAAAAGCTCCATAAGATTGCTAATAAACCTGTATCATCTCTGACATGGATAAATATTCAGAACTCTGTAACCTAAGTCCTTGGGATGCAATTTGCAACTCTTGCTTATTTAAAAATTTTTAATGTGAACTTTGAAAAAATATTTCATTTGGAAATTATTTTAAGCGTATAGAAAGGTTGTTTAGTTCCTCTAGTTATGTCCTTGGCAGTTTTGAGCTGCTGCCTCTGCTCTGGGAGTGAGTTTAGGAGCGAGCGACTTCATGGGCCAAGCCTTTAAGGGAAGGGGAGATGCTCCCCTCTCAGTCTCCCACAGCACTTTGTCTTTCTCAGACATAACCCCCACTGGTCTGACAGCCAAATGTTATGGCTGGTTTCTGGGCTGGGGATCCCGATTTGGGGCTGAAAGCTCTGAAACTGTTATCCCTCCTGATTTTTTTTTTTTTTTTTTTACATTTCTTTGTTGATTTCAGAGAAAAAGGGAGAGAGAAACATTAATGATGAGAGAGAATAATTGATTGGCTGCTTTGTGCACACCTCCTACTGGGGATGGAGCCTACAACCTAGGCATGTGCCCTTGGCTGGAATCGAGCCAGCTGATGCTCTATCTATTGAGCCAAACTGGCTAGGGCCCTCCTGATTCTAAATTGCCACACTGTGGGTGTGGGACCTATACCGTCTGCATCTCCACCCCTCCTACCGGTCTAGACATGGTTTCTTCTTTTTATCCTTAGTTATAAGAACACTGTTCAGCTAGTCTTCAGGTGGTTCTCAGTTGTTTTAGAATCCTATCTAATGAAGAGGGAATATGCTAAATGACCCTCATGCCATCGCAAAGATGGTGGCACCCACAGCCAATAGGGAGGGAATATGCTGATTGACTGCCCCTCCCTCAAAGATAGTGACAACCACAGCCAATAAAGAGGAAATATGCTAATTGGCTGCCATGCCCTCAAAGATGGCAGCACCCACAGCCAATAAGGAGGGAATATGCTAATTGACTGCCATGCCCTCAAAGATGGCGGTGACCACAGCCACAAGACACTGGTGCCCAGTCCCCTTAGTCCTGCCAGGGTGGCAGGCGCATGCCTCCAGAGTCCCCCAGGCCCCTCAGCTCCCCAGCCACCCAGGGCCTCCTAAGACTTGCGCTGCCAGCAGTGGCAGCAGCAGAGGTGTGATGGGGCATTGCCTGCCCCTGAGGGCTCCCGGACTGTGAGAATGGGCAGGCCAGGCTGAGGGACGACCCCCCCCCCCCCATCCAGTGCATGAATTTTTATGAACCAGAACTTGAGTTTAGTTACAATTTTGATGTGGTCATGGAAGAAGGCTAGCTCAGAGTTTCATTTCTCTGCCATCTTGACTGGAAGTCTCAAGAGCTCTTATTCTTTTTTTACATCTACATAATACTCCACTGTGAATATATATTATAGTTTTTTCAATTAATTTTTTATATAGTTAAAGAATAAAATTTTATTCAAAGGTCTGAAGATTTGCAAATCATAAAGTAGGAGCAGGTAACACCTAGAGTATTTTGAAGAAAAAAGAAAAATTGACAGTTTTTATAGTAAAAAGTACATTCTTAAAATGAGTAAGTCCTACATTCTTAGTTTCTGGATTAGTTTTAGATGGCAGTCTTCCAGATGTCCAGTGGTACGGACACGTGAATATTCTTTCCTCAATTCTTCAGAGCATAATCTATAGAATTTATATACTAGTACATATCTCTAGGAATTGATACACAGTGGAAAAGTTCAAAAGTTTATGTTTTTGGGCTAGTTATTGTAAAATAAAACCTATTCCTCATGTTTCAGTCCATTCTGATTTAAGTAGCTTTTATTAGCGTTGATCCGGTGATTTAATCAATTTTTTATGCTTGGACATTTAAGTACTTTCCAGTATTTTGCAGTGTTAGCAATAAATATTGTTAGAGGTATATCTCTGAGGAAAATTTCTAGAAGTAAGCTTGCTGGGTTGAAGGTCACATGCCGATGTAGTTCTGTGAGCTATTATCAGGTCCCTTCTCTTTTGTATTCTCACTAGCAGTGTACGAGGTCGCCGATTTCTCCACAATATTGCCAACAAAATGTGTTACCATACCTTTTAATTTACATCAGTCAGATGGGTGGAAAAACGGCCCTGCGTACTGTGAAGTCTTTTTCTTGTAGCTAGTGCTGTGAACCTTCAAGTCTTTAGCCGTATTTAGTTTTCTGACAATTAGGGATTGGATTTTCTTTTTGTAGGGATGCTTTTGCCGGTGCCTTTTCTAAGACCTGCATACTCTTCTTCTCAAACTCCCCAACCTCCTTTGTGCTCTCCATCCCACAGACCTGCAGTGGCATGTGGCTGAAAAAACTCTGTTGAATTAGTTTTTTCCCTCTGGTTACAGATAACTTAAGGTTATGAAATCTGCTTTTTCCTAAAACTGCTGAAGGCTTGATTCATGTGTAGTTTTATTTGGTCTGTGTGTTGGTTTTGGAGAGAATGTGAGTGGTAATACTTGAAATCAGACAATCATTATTGTCCTCTAGCCCCAAAAGTCCTATTTGTGAACTTTAATGAACTTAAATATGGTTTATTTATAATCAGGCATCTATCATACTTTTGGTCTGCTTTCACATTAGTTGGTTGATAGTAAAGGAATAGATATTTATTTCAATAGTCAATGAAAAATGTTTCTTTTCTCTCCCAAAGCATAATATATGTCCCTGAATATGATGTACTTTACTTTGCTCACTGTTTACATTTTTATGCTCTTCTTTTTCTTTGTAAAAAAATAAGGATAGACATTGAAAGAAGCTGAAAGTGAACACTCAGTTATTTTGGCTTCTTCTCCAGCCACGTGCTTGAATTTTTTGGCTGCTTCCAGCCATTTTACCTTCCCCTATTTATCAAGGGGTTGAAGCTCAAGTGCTTTTACAGTCAGTTTATAGCTCTATTTTCTTTCTGTGATATTGAAGGAGTAACAACAAAATTCAAGAAAAACCTGGTAGTTGGCTGAGAACTTAACTAAGCTATTGGCAATACACAGGCATTTTTGTTCTTTTTTTTTTTCCTTTATAATTTATAATTCCCATCACTTGTAAATATCCCTGGGTACTATGATGCAGCATTTTCTGCCTTCCAGAGGATTTTTGGAAGAGGGACACTATGGGAAAGGAGAAAGATCCTATGCCAGGGGTGGATAAATATTTACCAATCCATCTACATTCTTTTACAGCTAGTAGCATAGAGAAATTACCTATTACTTTTCATATTAAGTTCTTACCTAACCAGGTATCCATAAACAGCAAATAAGTGAGTTAGCAGTTATTTGCTTAAGACATCATACCTTACTATTGATTCTGTTGTTTGTATTGAGCCATAAATGAAATGACTTGACAATCATGTGAAAATGTACTTTTCTAGTTGTATTCACAGTTGCAGTATTTTTTACTTTGGTCTTTTACCCAAATGTTTCCAGATTGTGTGAATTCAGTAGATTTTCTGTGTTATTGTCAAAATGTCCAAGTGATTTTTTAAATGAACTATTTGTAATACTAATTTTTAAACATGTATTTATATTATTTTCATTTAAATATAAATGAAGACAGTCAGTATTTCAGGGAGATTTCTTACATGAAAAAATATTTCAAGTTTGTTATTTTTTAATTAATACACTTTGTGCCTGGCCAGCATGGCTCAGTGGTTGAGCATCTTTATGAACCAGGAGGTTGCTGGTTTAATTCTGGTCAGGGCACATGCCCGAGTTGTGAGCTCGATCTTCAGTAGGGGGCATGCAGGAGGCAGCCAATCAATGATTCTCTCTCATCATTAATGTTTCTATTGCTCTCCCTCTTCCTTCCTCTCTGAAATCAATAAAAATATGCTTAAAAAATTAATACACTGATTTATTAGGAGAAGAATTCCTAGGAATAATAAAAATTATTTTATACCTTTATAAATGTTTGGTATAAATTTCATATGAATTTATTTTAAAAGTTAATTGATGACTAATAATGTCTTAATAGAGTTGTTTTTATCTACTGTGTCACTTTATAAAAATTATAGATTGTTTATTCAGTAATATTTTTAATATGGTGCATTTAATCTTTTAGAAAGGACAGCTGGGCAGACCAATTCTGGATGTGCCATATTGGAATGCAAAACCAGCTCCCATGCCTAATATTGGATCAAAATATGGAAGAAAAGCTACTTGGATAGGTGCAAGTGGGGACCAGACTTTCTTACGAATTGATGAAGCACTTATTAATTCTCATGTGCTTGCTACATCAGAAATTTTTGCCAGTAAACACATAATAGGTAATAATCAAAACAAACTGACATCACCACTGTAAATCCTTACCATGATTAATAGTTAAATGGTTCACTTTTCTCTATTATGAGATATAATCTTATAACTTTTTGTTCTCTTTCTGTCTGAAGAAATTTGAAAGAAGCTTTTGAGTGTCATTTTTATATTTGTCTGTTTGCTGGAAGACTGCAATAATTAGGAGATCAAGAAACAAAGTATAAGCTAGAGAGTGGTAGATATATAAGCTACATTGTAACCTAATTGAAAGGAATTTTTCTATATTGGTTCTTAATAAATTATAGAAATTAATTTTAGAAGGTTTCATAAATCAAATTTATCAATCCATACTTTTGTCCATGATATCATCCTATATAATAAAAGCCGAGTGGCCAAAAGGACCAGAGACCAGAATGACCACGGCCTCTCACCCCAGCCAGCAGCCCCCCAGTGAGCAGCTAGGGATGATCAGGCAGGCAGGCGAACAGTTAGGGGTGATCAGGCAGGGAAGCGAGTGGTTAGGGGCGATCAGGCAGGCAGAGGCAGATAGGGATGATCAGGCAGGCAGGCGAGCAGTTAGGGGCGATAAGGCAGGCAAGCAGTGGTTAGGGGCGACCATGCAGGCAAGTGAGCAGTTAGGGACCAGTGTCCCAGATTTTGAGAGTAATGTCTGGTAGTTGGACATCCTCTGAGAGGTCCTGGATTTTGAGAGGGTGCAGGCCAGGTTGAGAGCCTCCCCCTGGCCCCTCTCTCCTGGTGCATGAATTTTGTGCACGGAGCCTCTAGGTAATTATATAATAGAGTAGTATAGTGTAGAAATTAACAGCATGTGTTGTAGATTTAGACAGCCTGAGATTTTAGTCCTAATGATGCTATTAAAAGGTTTTTAGTTATTTAACCTCTTTAAGTTTCAGTTTCTTCATCTGTAAAATGGAGAAAATAATAATACTTATAAGTTGGGGAAATATGAAAAGGTAATGCATTTTTAAAATATGTAAATATTTTTTCTTGAGGCTTGGTACCTGCTTCTATGTCAGAACCTCCTCCATTTAAATGTCTTCTGATAAATAAAGTGGATGGGAGTTGTAAAACATTTAATGACTCTGAACAAGAGGATCTGCAAGGATTTGGTGTGTGTCTTGATCCTGTGTATGATGTCATTTGGAGGTAAGCTCCTCTGTTTATAAACTAGAGTAGTAAATACATTTTGATAAAATTCCCTTCTTGTGGTACTATGAAATTTATGTATGGATAGATTTTTCATACCTGAGAACTCCTGTTTAACTGTTAACTACACTTTTATCATAGTGATTTATAGGGACCCTTATAGTATAGTGTATTGACTAAGAGCAAGTGTTCCTGAGCCAAACTGCCTATAGGTGTATTCCAGCTCCACAATTTATTTTCTGTGTGCCTTTGGAAAATTATTGTGACTTCTGTGTCCTCACTTTTTTCACTTATAAAATAACTAGGGGCCCGGTGCACAAAAATTTGTGCACTCGGGAGTGGAGGGTCCCTCAGCCCGACCTGTGCCCTCTGACAGTCTGGGAACCCTTGGGGAATGTCCATCTGCTGACATGCCTGGTGAGGGGCTGATGGCTGTTTTCAGACTGCCCACAGTCCCTTCAGGGTTTCGGTCCCTACTGGGGTACCTGGCCAGCCTGGGTGAGGGGTTGAGGGCTGTTTTCAGGCTGCCCACAGTACCTTCAGGGTTTGGGTCTCTACTGGGGTACCTGGCCAGCCTGGGTGAGGGCCATTTTCAGGCTGCCCACTGCTTCCATTGACCCAAGGTCCCAGCAAGGCTGGCTGGAATCAGGTTTCTGGGGTTTATTTATCTTCTGTAATTGTTACCTTGAGCAGAGACCTAGGCAGGTAAGGAAGCCTCCTGTTTGTTACAGCTCCATGGCTTCTATAATTGAAACATTGTTGCCTTGAGCAGATGCCACAGCCGGCCTAGGCAGGCAGTTTCCTCCATCGCTGGCCTCCTGTTTGCTCTAGCTCTGTGGCTGCCACCTTGGCTGGGTTAATTTGCATACAGCCGCTCTGTTTGGCTGGGAGTCATGGCTTGGCTGGCGGGCGTGGCTTAGATGTCTCGGAGTCATGGTCAATTTGCATATTACTCTTTTATTAGATTAGAAGACTAGTGTCCCAATGCATGAAAATTTTTGCAAGAGTAGGCCTTCCTTCAGCCGGCTGCTGGCACTGGCTTCCCTCCAGGACTCAGGCTGCCTGCACTGGCTTTCCTTGGGCACCTGGGACCTGGGCATCCCTCCTCCAGCTGCCAGCAGGCAACCAGGACCTGGGCTTCCCTCCCTCCGCTGCCCCACAGGCATTGGGACCTTGGGCGGCTTTCCCCAGGCCGAGCCCTGGCTTTGTCGGGAAGATGTCTGGTCTAATTAGCATATTACCCTTTTTTAGTATAGATAATAGTCTACCTCCTACATGTATGAGAATTGAGAAACTTAAAACACAGGCATATAATAAGTGCTGTAGAAGTGTTTTCTGTTGTCTTTATAATTAGAAGTTTTACTTTCAACAGTTCTGTTGTTTATTTTAGTCTGTGAGCAATGTTATCTAAAATTGTATAATATTCATTCTGTTTATTGATGCCATAAATATCTAATTATTACCAACTCTGTAGCAGAAATTATGCCAAAGACATTCGAGAATAAGATATGAGCTGCCCTTCAGGAATGTACATAACCAAATTCCCATATTAGTAGAGAAATATGCAGGGTTATTAAACTCTAGAAATTATAAAAAATGGAGAGGTGGATATAGGTACTCAAGAAATTATATTGCATTTGTTCGGTCAGTTTGCATATTATGCTTTTATTATTGCTTTTATTATTGCTAGATTGTTGCTTTCTGTTTGTTAGTAAGGTTGAACATCTGCATAATTCTGTTTGTGCTTGCTTTTTGAAAACACCATTCCTTGTCTTTTGACCACCTTTGATTGTCTCTTGCTGGCTTTCAGGAGCTCTTATAATTGTGGATATTGTTTTACCTCATATTTTCTTTTGGCACGTCCTTTGTCTTTTCAACTTTTAAAATGGAATTTTTATTGTACACATGCGTCATACCTGTATGTATGCATCAATTAGGTATATTATTGCTCTATATTCATGAAATATTGTGATCTATATTACTATTTTGCTTAAATTGTTTTACTTACAAGTGACATAAGTTCTTTATATATTTAGTTCAGATTTGGAAAATAATGAGCTACATTTGTCCTGTTTAAACTGCCGTATTCTCTTTGTATCATCAGTTACGTTTTAAAAATTAAACTGTATGTTGAAGTGCTTTAATTACTCTCTCTTGAAAGGTTTCAGCCAAATACTAGAGAACTGTGGTGCTACAATGCAGTGGTTGCTGACGCCAGACTTCCTTCTGCAACAGACATGCAGTCCAGATGCAGTATTCTAAGTCCTGAACTTGCATTACCAACAGGATCAAGGGCTCTCACCACCCGATCTCATGCAGCTTTGCACATTCTAGGTAGGGTTGCTATATGATGATCAGATAACATTAGCTAATTTTCATTGTGTGCTAAGTATTTTTAAAGAGAATTTAATTTTGTATATTATTTTGTCATGTTAAACAATATGCTAGATGTAAAGTAGGTTATATCCTATTAAGAGATTTGTCCTACAGAAAACAATACCTGAAACTTACACCAACACCATGAAAGATTCGTATACGCCAAATATAAAGCAGCCTGGATATAATTTTCCAACATAACTATTGTAGATTTTTAAAACTAATTTTAGCTCAACCCAAATACATAAAGTTTAGAGATCTACACTGGATATTCAAATGTAAAAGTATATTTAATTTGTATACATTATTTTAAAATAAGTTCTATAAAATATTATATTAATTTTATAGATTACTTCTCTTTATACAATACAGTTTTCCACAGCACATCAACTTCATTTCTATTTAATTAATTTGGGAAATAGCATTCTCTCTCTCTTTATATATGTATGTATGTGTGTGTGCATATATATGTATATTTATGTATATA
>PVJC01018274.1:0-31525 GCA_004026665.1 Murina feae | reverse complement strand
TGACCACGAGGCGGGGTTTTCCCTGCTTTCTGGTGGCTGGAGGAAGATGGGCAGTAGGCAAGCTTGGGAGGCAGGCCGCACCCAGCCCTGGCCACGCTCAAAAAAGAGAACAACATGCTGGGGAGGGCAAGAGTCTGAGAGATCAACATAGAGGGGGTGCCTGCTCCAAGCCTCCACAGTGTGCCTGGGGGCAGGCCCCTGGCAGGTAGACACACACAGGAGGACTGCTCCGAGCCTCTGATGCGGCTGGGGGCAGGTCCCCAGTGGCAACACACACACACAAAAGGCGCCTGGCAGACTGGGGCCATCATAGGACATCCACTGAGGGGTCCCAGACTGTGAGAGGGCACAGGCCAGGCTGAGGGACTCCCTCCACCCCGAGTGCACAAATTTTTGTGCACCGGGCCCCTAGTTTAATTATAAAAGCATTTCAGTGATTCTGTTTTAATCCATAGGCATTGTAATTTAGAATTTTGTGGATTCTAACTGAATAGAATTTGGTAAATTTTGTATTGTGGTTATTGGCTATTACTATAGACTTATCAGTTTATAAAGAATTGTTATTCAAGTTAAAAACAAATGATTTCTTGAACTAATTTTCTCTAAGAAGTAAAAAAAAAAAAAATTAGGAACCTGTGAGCATCTTACATGAATGTATAAACATTATCATTTTGTAAAGTATTTTATTTTAACTATAGAAAAGTTTCTTATATCCTTTCAAAAATATACTTTGGTATGAGTATTTGTCTATTTCTCATAGAATATATAAAGTCCCCCTTTTTTGTATATTTTAGGTATGTGAAGTTTGTTACAGTGAAAGAATGCTATCTAATAAAGAGGTAATATGCAAATTGACCATCACTCCAACACACAAGATGGCCACTCCCATGTAGACACAAATGGCCACCACAAGGTGGCTGGCAGGGGCAGGCAGTAGGGGTGAGCAGGCCGGCAGGGGAGGGCAGTTAGGGGTGACCAGGCTTGCAGGGGAGGGCAGTTAGAGGTGACCAGCCCTGCAGGGGAGAGCAGTTAGGGGCAATCAGGCTGGCAAAGGAGGACAGGGGTGACCAGGCCATCAGGGGAGGGTAGTTAGGGGCAATCAGGCTGGCAGGGAGCAGTTAGGCATAGGTCAAGCTGACAGGGGAGTTGTTAGGGGGTGATCTGGCTGGCAGGGGAGTCGTTAGTGGCAATCAAGCAGGCAGGCAAGCTGTTGGGAGCCAGCAGTCCTGGATTGTAAGAGGGATGTCTCACTGCCCATTTAGGCCCCATCCCTGTGGGGTCCCAAATTGGAAAGGGTGCAGGCTAGACTGAGGGACACCCCCTCCGTCACTTCCTGTGCACTGATTTCACCAGGACTCAGGTACTATATTATAAAAATAAGAAATTAAGGATATGATTTAAAAACATGCTATATGAGATTAAAGAATGTTAAAGAAATATGGTAGTTAACATGGAATATGCACTTTCAAATGCTTATTATTTTTTTAAGAGTAACAATATATAGAGAATATGAATCTTACATTAAAATAGTCATTGGGCCAGATACAATTTTGAAATGTGTTTAATTTGCTTCATAAAGTTCTTAAAATTTGCATTATTTTCCAGCCCTTACAATTAAAGAGATCTCACTGAAAGTTCTGGATTTCTAGCTTATCTTGAAAAGATTGAATTAGAATAAAGGATGTTCCAATTATTCACAGACCCTATCCTCTTACACCCCCTTATTTTATAAATGGTCTATTTATTTCATTGACTAATGGGAGCCAAGTGTGGTGTAGGAGTGAAGATTGTGAGCTCTGGAGCTAAAGAGATGGGTTCATATCTTGCTTCAACATCTACTAATTGTGTGACTGTAGACTGATTGCTCTAACCTCAGTGTTCTCTTTGGCAAATGAAGATGAAGATGAAGGTAGTGTTATTGGGAGGATGAAATGATGAGTGTACAGTTTTTGTTGGCACATATTAATTACTCAGTATATGTTAACTATGACTAATAATGTTTTTTGCCTGATCCCTTTAGACATTTGAGTTGGTTATCCTCACTTCTCAATTATGCTGAAGTCTCAATTTCTCAGATTCTGTTTTATAATATAACTAATCTATATGTTGGTATTCTGTACTAGATTATATTCCCCAGATTTCCTCTGTGTAAATATAAAAAACTGAACTAAGTAAATTTGAAAATCAATTTTATACAGTGATTTATGAGTTGGGCAGCATACCATCGAGCAAATAGAGAGGAGCTCCAAGTTGTTGTACAAATGGAAGGATTCTATAGGCAGAATGGGGGAAAAAAGTAGATTATTTCATATTTCATTAACCTACCTACAAGGATGGAAGGGCATTACCTCATTAGTGCTGACCAGGTAATTCCAGGTTGACTGGTTAAAGGTTACATTCCTGGGAGAAGCTGAAATTTCAGTTAGGTTAAGTATTACGTCTTGCTTTGCTGATGTGAGGTTTAGTGACTCCATCTTGGGCCTGCTGCTTTTTTTTTAGCAATAGTAAGTATTCAATATATGCTAATTGATCTGCATACTAACAAATACTGACAACTATCCTGTTTCTGGATTTAGGATTTACAGCTTTAGAAATTCTTATTAAATGTTAGAGACAAAAGTTTTCTGCTTTCCCCAGTATTGTTTTTACCTAATCCTCTCCTTCTGTTGATATAGCTTAAAAGTTCAAAAATAATTTAATTTCAAAAATCTTTCTGTAGATGGGAATTATTATTGACATAAGCATTTAGGAGGAAGATGTTCAAAACTGTAAAAGAAAATATAGGTGGTTATTTATATAATCTTGCCTTTGTAAACATATTACTAGAGACAGAAACCATGAAGGAGATACAGGTATTTGGGTGCATAAAAGTAAAAAGCATAAAAATGCTGCATAATTTGAAGACAAACATTGTCTGAGAAAAATATATGTATCCTATGAAAAAAGTTTATCCTTAATACTTAAAACTTGCTTACAAATCTTGAAGCCAATTATAATAATAAACTCCATCAACACAGGCAATAAACAAATGTCAGAGAAAACATATGAAATCTTCAGTAATCTCACTAGTTACCAGGCAAATGCAATATAAAATTTGACTGTTGTACTGGTCCACCTCCCCCGCCGCCACCAAAAAACCCCCAAAAACAAAACACACAAAAAAACACCTCACGTGTGCACACACAAAAACTATAGGAATTACCCATTCCCATTGTTAATGAAGAGCCACGGGAAATGAATTGTTGTATACAAATCTTTCTAGAGCAAAAATTTGCCAAAACCTTACTACAAAATCTTATTTTTAAAATACATATGTTTTGGTTCAGCAATTACCCTTATAAGAATTTATCCTAAGACAATTATCATGGATGTGACACAGAGATATTACTAAAAGGTGTTTATCATGAGGTTTATAATGTTGAATAACTGAAGGCATCCTAATTGTTTACTAATAAGGAATTGGTTACCTTAAATTGTTATTGCTATATAATGGAATAGTAGGGATGCATTACAAGTGATAATACAGATTTTAATGGAAAGGAAAACACAATAATTCATATAAGCAGTATGTTTAGCATGATGGATCACATTAAAAGTATATATGTGTGTGTATGTGTATGTGTATTTTTTTAATGCCCAAAAGAAAGGCAGGAAGGATATGTAAATTGAACTGAAATGATAACAGCAGTGCAATACAATTATGATTTCAGTTTGGTATATTTTCTATATTTTGAAAGTTTCTATTGTGTATATGTATTATTTTGACAGTGAAACAAAAGGATGTTACAGATGTGATCATAATTTAACTTACAGTTCAACTTTTTGTGCAGTTTATTGACAATGTGATTGAGCATTGAGGCAAAGGTTACCAATGAAGTTCAGATTAGGGGAGAAATTATTGACATGGACACTTTTTCAAATCTTTGCATATGCTACCAATGTGTAGTAACATTCCCATGGAGCCTGTAGAACACTTGTTAATGTCTGTAATGCTCATTTAATCATTTAGTCCTTTACTTATTCCTGGTCACAGCGGAAAGAAAACATATTTATCATTTTTTCCCTATATTTTTCATCTCCCAGGGAGTCTCCTTTGCTGAGATCATCCATTTTTCACAATGTATCATTCCTTGTCTGAAACTAGACATCCTCTGCAGCCAGAAGAACAAGAGGTGGGCATTGACCCCTTGTCTAGCTACTCAAACAGGATTGAAGGTGAGTTTTGTATACAGATACGTCCTGTGGTTACTAGGAAACCTCACAGAGGGCCTTCAGTTAGCTCTGCCTGCCGTATGTGTGTAATTCTGTGGATGAAACCAAGCAGGGCAATTCTGCATAGGTATAGAACACTGGCAGGAATGAATACCACAAAACGTCTACTTTCAATTATAGACAAAAACAGACACGTGTTGAATGCACTGCCATTTGTTTTTTAAAAACCATAAACTTAAACAATTACTTTAGTATTAGAGGCCCGATGCATGAAATTCGTGCAAGAGTAGGCCTTCCTTCTCCTGGCTGCCGGCACCGGCTTCTCCCTGGCACCTGGGACCCACGTTTCACTCTGGCTGCCGCTTCATCTGGAAGTTCAGAAGGATGTCTGGTCTAATTATCATATTATGATTTTATTATTACAGATAAGGATGCTGAAATGCAAAATGACTTTGTGAAATTTCTTTTAAAGGAGTCTAAGCATTTTGGTGTTGATTTTGCAGGTATTTTTTTTCCTTCCAGCAAGATGAGATTACTCCAGAATAAAAGACTTGCCTGATTCTCCTTTAAAAAAAAATAATTGAAAATTATGTTGTACTTTTTACAGATCTATGCATTTAAATTGTTAAAAGATAGATTAAAACGTAAACTATATTCAGAGCCAACCCCATAAAAATTAGTCAAATGTGTAATATATATTATAACTATTTTTTTTTTTAGTATTAGTAATAATATGGGATATTAGAAGGAAATGAATTTGTTAGAACTTTTGAAGCCTTATACTTTTAAATGATTCACTAAGTGATAAAGTTGACTTATTGACTAAGAAAACTCCTTGTAATATTTTACTCATGAAATACACATATCAGGATTGTGAAATCTATTTTAAAAGTCATAGTCAATTTATATGTGTTTTATATACTTCAAATACATTTTTTTCTGTATCGGTGTAGAGATCTGCCATTAACTCATATTTTTGGAATTTTAAAAATAATTGATTCCTTAAATTGGCTATTTCAAGCTCTTGACTTTATGGAGTTTGTTATTGAAAATAGTATAATTTGCCATACAATGTGTTTTATTTTATATTTGCTTTTATTTAAAAGGGCTCAAAAGACTGCTGTTTAAGGTTTTGAAATATAAAAAATATGAAAAAATTATAACTGTCCCATTTCCTTCCTTCCTTCCTTCCTTCCTTCCTTCCTTCCTTCCTTCCTTCCTTCCTTCCTTCCTTCCTTCTTTCTTCCTATCTTTCTTTTTAAAATATATTCTATTGGTTTTTTACAGAGAGGAAGGGAGAGGGATAGAGAGTTAGAAACATCAATGAGAGAGAAACACCTATCAGCTGCCTCCTGCACACCTCCTACTGGGGATGTGCCTGCAACCAGGGTACATGCCCTTGATTGGAATCGAACCTGGGACCTTTCAGTCCGCAGGCCAACTCTCTATCCACTGAGCCAAACCGGTCAGGGCTTAACTGTCCCATTTCAGTTTCAGCATTTTAAATATTTCAGTTGTAAAAATACTGCATTCCCTAGTGATGTATTTTTTTTAAATGTAATACCTATAAGAATCACTCATAATTATATAAGTCCAATTATTTTGCAGATCCTTATATCAGTGGATATTATGTATAGTTTTTGGGTTAGACATATATAAAATAGTTTCACAAAAATTTTCTGGCTAAAATGTTTATTTTAGATCATAGAATTTTGTGTTTTGTTTTTTAAGTGCATATTTTTTCTCTGGTCTAGTTTATTAAATATAGATGCTTATCTTTAAAAAAGTGGTTAAAAAACATTTTAAGTTAATTTTATCCTTTATTGTTGCAGGAATGAGTAGTTACCTTTACTGAAAAGGCTTTTCATTTATATCCTAGCCTAACATTTCTATGACATACAAAGTTATTAGGACTGAATTGATGTTTAAAAGTGCCATTAATTCATTTACCCCAAATGTTCATTAACAATGTAAATGTATGCTGATGTTCTATGAGACAAGGAAGTGACTAATGACTCTTCCAACTAACAACACTTAAAATGAATAGAAACTTTAGATAGCTAATCTTGAAGTAATCAAGACCCTCATTCAACTTGGCATCTCTGTATGCTCTAAAACAGCTGTCAACTGTTAAAAATATATACAAAACACACATACACACACACACACACACACATATATGCAGAAAGAAAGATATGTAAATATCTAGTTCTTCAAAGCCATAAAGGTTACTAACCATAGTGGGTTTTGTACATTGTATATGTAAATATTTTATATAAAGCATCTAGTTCATCTTTTTAGATTTCCCTTTTGCAGAAAATGTGTGTTGCATTTTAATGGGGTTTTCACATTTACTTTAAAAATCATCACCTTTCTAGTATGTTTGTTTATTTTGATATATGTCTTTCGTGGTCTTCTCCATGTATTTGAAGCCTTTTGTACATTTTCCCCACAAAGGGATGTGTGGATGATTCATTTTCTAAGCAGTTAAACATTGGACTTTAATCAGTGGTTTCCCTATGTAGGATTGATGTTTTTCTTCTTAATTCCTGTTATAGATTCCATAAGTAAACAAGTCTTTAATTTCTCAAATCTGAGTTTAAACATTTATAAAGAAACAGTATAATACTGAATTAAATGATTTTGAGTATTCTGGAAAGGATTATAAAAAATAGCCACATTAGTAGGAATGATAGAAAACTATTTCATGGGTGGTTAAGGAAAGTGGGTGAGGTCAGAAAAAAAAAAAAACTGTTTGGATATATACATGCAAAATCTTAGGGCATATATTCCATGTGAATTAAACTTTTAACTTTTAATTTGAATTGCCTTTTCAAATAGAGAATAGCATAGCAAGTATGACATTTTCTCTGTGACCTATTAAATTTGTTTATATACATGCATTAAATTCCCAAATTTTTGAACAAAGGGTATTAATTAGTAATTGACAAGTTACCTGTAATTCAATTGAAACCATAAAAAAGCAAACTATTTGTTTAACTATTAATGATTATTCATTCTTAGCATCTAACTTCTAGAGACCAATTAAATAAAAAAGTAATAATTTTATTTTAAACTGAAAACAACAGTATCAAGATTTAGGGAAACCCTGGAATGACTAGCTGTTTTCACAAGCTTGTAAGAGATTGTTGCTCATGATGAAAGAATATTTTCCTCTATTAGGTCTCTTTTGAGAATAGCATTTTGTTACATATTGCCAATATTTTTAGCTTAAATTTTATATGCCTTTTTACTTATAGCTTTTATAGTATTTAGATAATTACTACTTAATGCAATGCCTTTTTATATAATATCTGTTTCAAAACTTTATCTTCATGCATAAAATATTTAGTAACCTTTAAAAATTAAAGTTGTTCTGAATATCCTGCTTATTCCATTTTTTGCCTCTGGTAATTTTGATTTTGTCCCAAATCTTCCTTTCTTTTTGTTATAATATAGAGTTTTAGAACTATAAGAGAGTGCCTGGCTTTATTCCTGAATAAATCGGTAATAATTAAAATAGTTCATTGAAGTTGATATATTAAAACTCTTCTGTTATGATCTTGAGTATTGCTTTCTATGTAGTGGATTTAGATTTGTGTAAAAGATGTATTTTTTTCTTCTGAAGATCCCTGACCAAAGTATAGGATGCTACCTGAATCATTTTACTCACCGTAAACTCTGCCCGTGGTCTAATTGGCTGGAATTATCCTGGGGGTGGGGGCAGTATCCCTTTCCCTTTTCCATTGACAAATAAAATTCATACTCTTGCTCATGGCATTTATGGCTGTCTTGCTAAAGATTCATGAAAATAGATGCTTCCACTGAACAGCCATTGTGACTATGACCAACATGGTGCTTTCTGTAATCTCCCAAGAACCCATTGTCTTCCCTATATATACTCCATATTTAAGATAAATGAATTGTGTGCTCTATATAAAAGTTATGGTAGTTCTTGGAAAAGTTAAAATCAATGGAAGAGGAGTCTTGGGGTCTTGGAAATTCAGAGGAGATGCAGTCTAGAGCCAAGAAGGACTATGTGTAGACACGGAGAGTGTCATTCTTTCCTTTGTAATTATAGGAGGGAAGGGGAAAAGGTGTTTACGTACAGTGATTTCGTTAGTTCAGTGGCATATCACTGAGCTCAATGAAATATCACTGCTGCTTTCATCTCTTTCTGATAAATTAGGGGGAGATAATTTGCTGAAAGTGATTTGTAGAGATTGACAAAGGTTAGATTGAGTTGATAAAGAATATATAACCTTGGGAGCCAAGTTTAGATTAAACATCCTAATTTATAGGTGATAAAAGCTTATAAACTTGAGTGCTTATCTTCCAGCAGAATTCAGCACCTAGGATTTAGCCCCGAAGTGAAGAAGGCAGGCGTTTTGTCTTGAGAGTGTAAAACTAGTAAGTAGACCAACAGGCAAGGAAGTTGATGGTGAAAGAATTCATTGATGTTTTGAGAGTACAAGGAAGTTTGCTGTCATGCAGTGGCAATCTAAGAGGGCAGAGTAGAAAGTTTTGGAAGGGGTGAAGTCAGGGAAGATGAAGTATAGAGTAAAATAGTGATGGAAGTTATGAAGGCAATATGGGAATAGTATAAAGTGTTTGATAAGTACATTAATTCAGTGGAATACTGTTCAGTGGTAGCCAATAAATCATCAGCTCAATACCTTCTTTAGTTCTGTGTAATGATTTTCATTTACTTTGATTTGGATAGGTTTGAAGTCTTTTTATTTTAAATACTTTATTTTTTGAGAGCAGATTTAGGTGCACAGCCAGATTAAGAAGGTACAGATTTCCCATATACCTTCTGCCCCCATATATGCATTGTCTCCCTCATTATTAGTTTCCCCCACCAGAGTGGTTCATTTGTTAGAATTGATGAACTTAAATTGACACATCATAATCACTCAAAAGTTCATAGTTTACATTAGGGTTTATTTACTCTTGGTGTGGTACATTGTGTAAATTTGGATATATGTATCAGGATGCATTGATTATTAAAAGTATCTTACAGGGTATTTTCACAGAATTCTCTGTACTCTGCCTATTTGTCTTCTCTCCCCCTCCTCATCCTATCCTTGGTAACCACTGATCTTTTTACTATCTGCACAGTTTTGCAAGAAGAATTTTTAAATAAAAAATCACCCCAGATATCAAGAAAAAAGGCAATTTAGATAGATGAAAAACTCTAAGCAAGGTTATAAAATCACTAAGGAAAACAGTAGCTTTGTTGAAGATAAAGATTGTAAAATAAATGAGAGAGTAACTTAGAAGTTCTTAAATAACAGTAGCAAGGATTTAAAAAAGGATGGTTTTTAAAATGTCTCCCTAAAAACAGATTTTAAGTGATATGACAGTAAGTAGAAGTGTAATCAGAGAGCAATCAACAAGACATGCGCAATTCCTCTAAATTAAACTGTTAAAAAGAAAGTTGGAAATTAGAGGCTTAAATTTGAAAGGTCATGAGTTAGAAATCTGAGTCATTCTCCAGATATTAGTTCAAAGTATAAGACAGATAAACCCAAAGAAAGAGACAGGAGAGAGCTGAAGATTGATTTGTAGGAATTCCCCATGATTAGGCATTGAATAGAGGGAGCAGTATTTTGACAATATTGGAGGAATAGTGAAAATAGGGGAAAGTTGGAGGAGGCCAAAGTTATAGAAGCTACAGATATGAAAGCTTCCAGAAGGTCCAAAGTGGTCAGTGCTTCAAGGATTGCCTAAGTTAAAGAGTATAAAAGGAGGAAATCCATGATTTGGTGATTGGAAGAGTATTGATAATCTATAATGTGGTTAAGCCATTTTCAAAATACTTCTAACTACTTAAGTGGATGGAATTGAACTCAAAATCTGATTCAGAGTTAACAGAAAAAGATAGTGGATAAATATCCATAATAAATATTTGACTGACAAGGAAGGTTAACTTACTCTTTTATATAAAATTTGGATGAAGCTTTGAGAATGCATTTTACCCTAATGATATATGATTAATCTGAACTCATCATTAATCTGAACTCGTGATTAATATGAGTGGCAGTATTTTTCATTCTTAACTTGTATTCTATTAAAATTGAAAATAAGTTACATTAGTTTGCCATCACTATACATTTCCTATAAGAAGGATTTACTTGATAATCAAATAGATGGTTTGAAATAAGAATATTTTTTTTCATATAATACTTGCACTTTACTCTGGAGCTTTCCATACTGTTCTGTGAGTCCCATCTGAGCAATATAGGAAAACACAAGGGAAGAAACATTATGTTAGCAACAAGCTATTTTACTTTCACATTTTAGGAAAATCTGAATGTTTTAAATGGAATAAATTAAAAAGCAAGTAAATCATAAAAATTATAATATCTTAAGTTTTTTACTTTAAATGGTCATTTTCTTTTTATTACATCTCCAATATTAAAAATATAATTTCCTTGAGTCATTGGAAATGATCTGGTATTCTACCATTTGGTAATTACTGTATTCCTGTAAATTATAGTGATTATTTGTCCTTTTTCAACTTACAAATCTATTTGGTTTTAGTCAGAAAAAACACCCGCTAGCCTTGATTTATCAATAAATAATGAGAATTTACTTTTACTTACTCAAGTCATGTATAAGGCAATGTGTGAGCCAAAATAATCATTTATATTATGGAAATATGTGAATGTAAATAATAATTCTCCTACTTTATTTCCCCCTTCTTCTTCCAAATATAGAGAAATTTAATGCAATTGGTATCCTAGCATATTTGCTTAGTGACAATTTTAATAGACTATGACTGATTTTGACCAAGCTTAGAAAAAATAATACTATCAATTTAAATCTTTAATCAGACTTGTGACTATATCTGTTTTATTGAACTTAAAGATTTTCAATCTTGGCATGATGGTTAAGAAATTTCAATGATACTCAATAAATGAATAGTGATTATAGAGGCATATATATTTTGTCAACACTTGATAAGGCTTCAGGCCATAAGAGTGTAACATCTTAATCTATAAAGGAAAAAAATATTTATTAATCATCTAGTATCTGGGTTAGACTATTAAACAAGTACACCAAGTGCTTTCTTTCAATGAAACTCATATTTTAGCATGAGATTGTAAAAAATGAAAAAGTATGGAGATAAGAAAAACTAAGAGAGAGTGACAAATACCAGGCAAAGAATTAACATAAGGTAATATTACCCTGAGTTGACTGGATGAAATCTCTCTGTGAAGGTGCTATGTCAGCTAGATATGAATGATACTGGAGAAGGAGTCATCTTGTACAGATGTTGAGAGGGAGAAAGAGACAGGCAGACAGAGACAGAGAGATGGAAAGAAGGAAACACAAAAGGAAAGAGTTCATACAAAGGAAATACCTAGGCTTGTCATATTTGAAGAACTGAAGGAAGTCACTGTGGGTGAGACACTCACAGGACTTGGCACAGAATGGTCCTGGTAGGCCAACGCCAGATTATGAGGTTTTTTAATCAGACTAAGGAGTATAGCTTTTATTATAAAGACAGAGTTAACAGTTTGTATTGTTAATCTCTGTTGAATTTATAATTCTCAGAATGAGGGCCATAATTTTTAAATAAATATCCTTAGGTACTGATACTAGGCATCTAATAAGTAATACCTGGTTTACTCCAAGTTGTAGTATTTAAAAAATTTATTTTCATGTTGCAATTCTCTACACTAGTCTTTGTTGCCTCATTCTCAACATTTTAACTCTTTATAATGGTGAAGTAGTTTCTGTTTAATCTGAGATAAAAAGATGCCTTAAAATTATCCATTTACCTAAGGCTCAGTTACTGTGTATGGTCTGTTTCGTACCACACAACTGACATTAAAATGGTAATAGTAAATAGTGAGACCTTTTCTCTTTGACCCATTGTGTGTGCATATGTGTGAAGCTTTTGGTGGGGGACAATATAATCATTTTCCCTTGGCTGATGTAACGGAAATTTGCTTCTCTAGGACATATTAGAAGAATGTATTTAATGCTCTTCAATTTATTTTGCTAGTATCACAATTAATACAATTAAGGTCACTTGAAATGAAACTATTAACAGATTGAGTAATTTACTTTAACAATGTCAACCTGTTCTCACAATTACATTTGCTTAATGAGTGTACAAGCTATTATTTAATGGCATACTTCATATAGAAAAATGTAATAATGCATTCTTGGATCCTTAGAAAGAGAGAAACTTTTAATGGACTAAGTGATTTTGTGGAAGAACTGGTAGATATAAAGTGATAGAACAGAAAGTACAAAGCCAGAAAGCTAGGCCTGTAAGAATGTAAATAAAACAAATACTTTACTTGGTACTTAGCAGTACATGTCCTGGTTATCATTGTATATAGTGAGTATTGGAAAATTTTAATGGTAATTAGGGAAGGGAACATAAATTCTGGAAAATTTTAAGTGTTCAATTTTATCTGCTTTTTAGTTAATAATGCAATAGTCTTTTAATTTTTAAAAATCATCTTAATGGAGGGGAACTGAATGGTATGGAATATAAAAATGATAGAAAGCAAGCCCTAACTGGTTTGGCTCAGTAGATAGTCGGCCTGCAGTCTGAAGGGTCTCAGGTTTGATTCTAGTCAAGGGCATGTACCTTGGTTGCAGGCACAACCCCAGTAGGGGGTGTACAGAAGGCAGCTGATCAATGTTTCTCTGTCATTGATGTTTCCAACTCTCTATCCCGCTCCCTTCCTCTCTGTAAAAAAAACACAATAAATATATATTTTTAAAAAGTAGGAAGCAAAAAGATTTGGATTCTCACACTTTTTAAAAATATTTTAATATGTATAGATCTTACCTAAGAATTTACGCTAATAGCTTTTACCCTCTGTTGAAATCAGAAGACCCAGAGAGGATAAATGGTTACATTTCTGTTTCTCTGGGAGCAGTATAAGAGGAAGGAAGTGACTTGTCCACAAAATTATAATTAATAAGATCTGCTGTTGTCTATAAACATGAGAGCAAGATTTACTATCATGTGGAGATTTTATGTGGAGGAGACATAAATGCAATCTAGATAATACAATGCTCTAAAAATTATTTTGATAATTTTTTGGCTTACTTTGATTGGTTGATTTCAGTTTATATTGCTTTCATCCTCTCTCCCCTCCCCCTTTGGTTGATGATAAAAATTCATAAAGATATAAGTAAAAACAAAACAGACGCGAGAACAATTATGTAATAAATACTTAAATGTAAAATAGAAAAAACTTGGAGAATCCACAGACTTTGAAATGTTAACTATATCTCTCATTTCTAGAAAAGAGGTTAACAGAAGTGTATTTAGTTTTTCAATACTTCCATATATTTTGCAACAACTCTTCTACCAGCTTTCATTGTGTATCCCAAATTTTGAGTTCATTCTACCAGGTTGTTCATAGATCAGATGTGTCAGAATTGGATAATTTACTTGAAGAAGAACAATCTACTTTGTAATAGTAGAAAACTAGTTGAGATAATTATTTAAATAGCATTTTGAATACTTAAATGCATCAACTACTACTTTAGGTAGTTACTACCTATCCTATATAATAAAAACCTAATATGCTAAGTGTCCAGTCATCCAGGCAGCAGTTCAACCAATCAAAATGTAATATTCTAATGATATGCTAAGGCTGCTCAACTGATCACTATTATGTGCACTGACCACTAGGGGGCATACAGTTAGCCAGTCAACCAGTCACTCTGATGTGCACTGACCTCCAGGGGGCAGACACTCTGACCGATAGGTTAGCTTGCTGCTGGGATCCGGCCAATCGGGGCTGAGCGAGATGGGCTGGACATGCCTTGGATCCCTCCTGCGTCCCTCCCTGGCCCTGATCGTGCACTGGTGGGTTCCCTTGCCTGGTCTGCACCCTCTCACAATTTGGGATCCCTCAGGGGATGTCAGAGAGCCAGTTTCGGCCCGATCCTGCAGGCCAGGCCGAGGGAGCCCACTGATGCACAAATTCATGCCCCAGGCCTCTAGTACTGTAATAATCAATTCTCATTAGACCCTGATTAGATTTTCATATTTCTGGTCTTTCAATCCTATCTTGAATTTTAAAATGATTTTACGACAGACTCCTTAGCCTATCTTAGAGAAATTTGGAACAACAACCAGAATCTGATTATTTAAAAACTTGATCTTTAAAATGTAATAGATTTTTTTAATATGTTTTATTGATTTTTTTTTAACAGAGAGGAAGGGAGAGAGAGAGTTAGAAACATCGATGAGAGAGAAACATTGATCAGCTGCCTCCTGCACACTGCCTACTAGGGATGTGCCCGCAACCAAGGTACATGCCCTTGACCGGAATCGAACCCGGAACCCTTCAGTCTGTAGGCTATCGCTCTATCCACTGAGCCAAACCAGCCAGGGCAAAATGTAATAGATTTTAAAAAGACATTGCTTTGTTATATCAGAGAAGGTCAAATGTAAGAAGTAAACTGCTTTCTTCCAAATGTTGCCTATGTGTGGTCTTCATTCTTAGCTCTCCATCTGGACAGTCTAAGAAATTGCTGAAAACTTTTTGAAAGAACATAATATGCCCTTAAAGTGTTTAATATATGTCAGGTCTGAGGATTGACTCAACAGCATGTCAGTTTTATAGTGTTTAAGAAGCACCTTCCCAAGCCTATAGAGCAGCCTCTGTTTTCTTGGATTAAGTGAAGTTTTAGAGTAAGCTCTAAAAAGGCTTTCAAAGCCTGGTTCTAAGCATTTTTTTCACTCACTGTCCAATATAACTAGACAGGATTTCACTATTAAAATTTAAGCTCCACTCAGAATAGTCAATACAACATTGAGGGAGAACAATCTTTGGGAAACTAGCACCACCTGACTTAAGAATAAAGAGCCTAGAAATAGATGCATGTAATTGTAGTTAAGTGATCTTGACAAAGGAGTAAAGGCAATTCAATGGAGAATGGATAGTATTTTCAACAAACAGCACAATTGAATATCCATGTGCAAAGAAAACTCTAGATATAGATCTTATATTTTTCACAAAGATTAACTCAAAATAGATTAAGGCCTAACTGTAAAATACAAAACTATAAAATTCCTAGAAGATGACATAAGAGAATGTTAGTGACCTTACATTTGGTGATGACATTTTAGTTTTAGTTTCAAAACCATGATTTATGAAAGAAAAATTTGGTAAGTTGTACTTCATTAAAATTGAAACCTTTTTTTCTTTGAAAAACATTGTTAGGATAATGAAAGATAAACCACAGACAAGCCACAGACTAGGAGAAAAATCTTTGCAAAACATACTTGATAAAGGACTCGAGTATCTGAAACAAGCAAAGAACTTTTACAATCCTATCTAATCTGATAAGAGAGTAATATGCAAATTAGATGTCACTCTGTGACAAAGATGGCTGACACAATGGACACAAGATGGAGGTGCCGATAGCCACATCCTGTCTAATAAAAGAGTAATATACCAATCAGGCATCATTCCGTGACAAAGATGGCGGTACCCCTGGCCACAAATTGGCAGCCCCCAGTCCAGCTCAGCCCCGCTACCGAAGTGGTCAGGCCTGTTAGCCAGGCAGGTGGTGGGGGAAGTGGGGGTCCCCAGGGGCGGAACAGGTGATCAGAGGGGCCTGGGGGTCCTCTGCCCAGCCACAGGCCTTCTCTAGAGGCCTCAGACATGGACAAGGGTGGAGCCGGTGGTTGATCGGAGGGGACAGGGGTGAAGCCAGTGATCAGAGGGATATGAGGGTGCCCTACCCAGACATAAGGCCTGGGCCAGGGGTCTCAGGCCTGGGCAGGGGCAAGGCCAGAAATTGCACGGGCCTGGGCTCTGCAGAGCCAGCAATTGGAGGGGCAGGGGTGGAGCCTGCGAGCGCAGGGTTCTGGGCATCAGTGGGGCCAGCAAAGCAGGGGGCTGGGGGTCCCTTGCCCAGGCCTACAGCCTTGGCCAGAGGTTGTCAGTGGGGCAAGGGTAGAGCCAGCGATGGTAGGGGGCAGGATCAGAGCTGGTGATCGCAGAGGCCTGGGCTCTGTGAAGCCAGTGATCAGAGGGATTTGGTGGTCCCCTGTCCAGTCCTGCATCCTTGGCCAGAGGTTACAGGTCTGGGCAGGGGTGGAGCTGGGATTGGAGGAGCAGGGGTGGAGCCGGTGATAGGAGTGAACTGCAGAGGAAACACCTTTTCTTAACAATCATTGGCTAAGTTCCCTGTATGCCACTGGTAATATTCTTAGTAACTTGGGTACTAAGAATCCCTAAATGCAATCTAGGGTTTTTCCACCACACTCCTGGAGAAAAAAAATGAAGGTCCACTGCTGGAGGGCTAAGAAATGTCATATCCTGCCCTAGCCGGTTTGGCTCAGTGCATAATGCCTCAGCCTGCTGACTGCAGGGTCTGGGTTCAATTCTGAACAAGAACATGTATCTAGGTTGCAGGCTCCTCCCTGGCCGGGGCCCAGGTCAGGGCATATGCAGGAGGCAACCAATCAAAGTGTTCCTCTCACTTTGATGTTTCTCTCTGTTTTTCCCTTCTCTTCCACATTCTCTAAAAATCAATGGAAACATATCCTCAGGTGAGGATAAAAAAAAGAAATGTCATATCCTATGAAAGACATCTTGAAAATGCCCAAAGAAAGTTGTCATTCCTTCATGGTGAAGGGACTGGAGTCCGTGTCGATAAAAACACCTTGGTGGCTGGAGTGACTGGCAGTGGCTGCAGCAGCGGAGTGATGGGGCTGGTGGCTTCCCCTTATTAGCCTGGTCGCCTCTCACAAAGGGAGGCCAGACTGCAGCTTAGGTTCGCTTCCCAAGAGGAGCAGTGTGCGGGCCTAAGCCATCAGTAGGACACCCCCTGAGGGCTCCCAATATGTGAGAGAGGGAAGGCTGGGCTAAAGACCCCCCCCCCCCCCCAGTGCACAAATTTCATGCACCGGGCCCCTAGTGACTCAATAATAAGAAACAAACAACCTATGGGCAATATATCTAAACAGAGATCTCACCAAAGAAGATATACAGATGGCAGATAAGCATAGGAAAAGATGTTCAGAATCATAGGGCATAAGGGAATTGCAAATTAAAATGAAGTACTGCTACACACTTGTTAGAATGACTAAAATCCAAAACACTGACAATACCAAATGCCAGTGATGATGTGGAGCAACAGTAATTCTCATTCATTGCTTTTGGGAATGCAAAATGTCACAGTTTCTTTGGAAGACAGTTTCACATATATTCATTTACTAGGGACCCAGTGCACAAAAATTTGTCCACTCAGGGTGTCCCTCAACCTGGCCTGTGCCCTCTCACAGTCTAGGACCCCTTAGGGGATGTCCACCTGCTGGTGTGTCTGGCCAGCCTGGGTGAGGGGCTGATGGCTGTTTGCAGGCTGGCCAAGCCCCCAGTGTGGACCCTCACCCTATTGGGGTGTGGCCAGCCTCGGTGAGGGTCTGAGGGCTATTTTTAGGCTGCCCACAGTTGCTTCAGGGTTCAGGTCTTTACTGGGGTGCCTGGGAAACCTGGGTGAGGGTCTGAGGGCTGTTTTCAGGCTGCCCACAGTCCCTTCAGGGTTCAAGTCCCTACTGGGTTACCTGGCCATTTTCAGGCTGCCCACTGTCCCTTCAGGTTTTGGGTTCCTACTGGGGTGCCTGGGCAGCCTGGGTGATGGGTTGAGGGGTGTTTTCAGGCTTTCAGGCTGCCCACAGCTACCATTGACCCAACATCCCAGCAAGGCTGGCTGGAAGAAGGTTTCTGGGGTTTATTTATCTTCTATAATTGAAACTGTTGCTTTAAGCCGAGGCCTAGGCTGGTAACGAAGCCTCCTGTTGGCTTCAGCTTCTTGGCTTCTATAATTGAAAGAATGTTGCCTTAGTAGACAGGCCCAGCCAGTCTAGGCAGGCAGTTTCCTCCATCGCTGGTGCAACGGAAGCCTCCTATTTGGTTCAGCTCTGTGGCTTCTATAATTGCCACTATGTTGCTCTGAGAAGAGAGAGGCCCAGCCAGTCTAGGCAGACAGTTTACTCCTGGTGCAACGGAAGCCTCCTGTTTACTGTAGCTCCGTGACTGCCGGCCTCCATTTGCATACAGCTGCTCTGATTGGCGGGCGTGGCTTAGGTGTCTCAGAGAAACAGTCAATTTCAATATTACTATTTTATTAGATAAGATTTATTTTTTTAAAATATATTTTATTGATTTTTTATGGAGAGAAAGGGAGAGGGATAGAGAATCAGAAACATAAATGAGAGAGAAACATTAATCAGCTGCCTCCTGCACACCCCCCACTGGGGATGTGCCCGCAACCAAGGTACATGCCCTGACTGGAATCAAACTTGAGACCTTTGAGTCCACTGAGCCAAACCAGTCAGGGCAAGATAAGATTTATTTTTACAAAACAAAGCTTAATCTTACCATGTGATCAGAAATTGCACTCTTTTTTAAAAAAAATTGTTTTATTGCTTAAAGTATTACAAAGAGTGTTAGATAAGTCTCCATTTTTTCCCTCATAACCTTTCCCCCTACTTTGGTATTTACCCAAATTAGTTGAAATCTTATGTCTGTACATAAACCTTCACACAGTGTTTATATCAGCTATATTCATAATTGACAAAACTTGGAAGCAACCAAGGTATTCTTTAGTAGGTGAATGGATAAACAATCTGTGGTACATGTATACAATGGAATTATTATTCAGTGATAAAAAAAAAAGCTACTAAGCCACAGAAAGACAAGGTGGAACCTAATATGCACATTGCTAAGTGAAAGAAACTAATTTGAAAAGGCTACATCACATAATCCTATGATATTCTGTAAAAAGCAAAAACTCTGGAGAGACTGAAAAGGTTAGTGGTGGAACCTAGAGGTGGGGAGGGGAAGAAGGGAAAGGTGAATAGGTGAGGCACAGGGGAATCTTTATTCTTTATGATATTGTCATGGTGGATATATGTTACTATACATTTATTAAAACCCATAGAATGTACAATACAAAGATTAAACCCTAATGTAAATTATGGACTTTAGTTAATAATGTGTCACTATTGATGTATCAGTGTACCAATGTACCATACTAATGTAAGTTGTGAATACTAAGCAGAAACTGTGTACATGAGGGTCCAGGGTGAGGGCCAGATATATGGGAGGGAGGATTCTGCTCAATTTTTTAAAATCCTGAAACATCTCTAAAAAATAAAGTTTGTTAAATTAAAAAAAAAAAAGTCTTAGTTTCTCTTCCATTGATTTTTACTTCTCCAAGTAAGTGGTGCCAAACTTTTTCCTCTCATTCATTATGACACTTTAATATAGAGCACATGTGTAGTTTATTTATATTCAGAATACTCAGGCCCTAACCGGTTTGGCTCAGTGGATGGAGAGTCGGCCTACAGACTGAAGGGTCCCAGTTTGATTCCTGTCAAGGGCATGCACCTTGGTTGCATGCACATCCCCAGTAGGGGGTGTGCAGGAGGCAGCTGATCGATGTTTCTCTCTCATTGATGTTTCTAACTCTCTATCCTTCTCCCTTCCCCTCTGTAAAAAGCAATAAAAAAAATATATATTTTTAAAAAAGAATACTTAGGACTAGGAAATGACAAATTATAAAAAGAAAATAGTGTGTTACACTCACTGCTCCTGATGACATCCCTCAATTATGTTAATTCAGACATTTTTAGTTTATAAGAATTCTCTGTCTCACTCCTGAAATAGGCTGAATTCTCTTATAATTGAATCCTGTGGGTAGTCTTTCTCATAAACATTACCTATTACCAATCTAATCTTTCATTTAACAATATTTTATTTTATTTTATTTTTTAAATATTTTTATTGACTTCAGAGAGGAAGGGAGAGGGACAGAGAGACAGAAACATCAGTGATGAGAGAGAACCATTGACTGGCTGCCTCCTGAACGCCCCACACTGGGGATGGAGCCCGAAACCCAGGCATGTGCCCTTGACCGGAATCGAACCCGGGACCCTTGCGTCCGCAGGCCGATGCTCTGTCCACTGAGCCAAACCAGCCAGGGCTCATTTAACAATATTTTAAATAATTCTGTCTTTAATTAGTGAATGTTATAAAACTTTTTTTTCCTAAAACCCTTGATTTTAGTTTGGAAATATTCTCATACTCATTTTTTTCTTGGATATTTCTGGTTACTTATATAATAGATTGTAAAGGAAAAGTCTTAGTATATTTCAGAAGCCTATATGAGGTCAAATTTTATATGTTTTAGTATTGAGATTGGCAGTTTTTTTCTTAAAGGTCCAGATAGTAAATATTTAGGTTGTAGGCAATGCCATTTTAGTCTGAAAGCGGTCATAGACAATATTGAAACAAAGGCCTATGTATGGGTTTCAGTGAAACATTACCAAAATAGGTCTGCCTATTTGGCCCATCAGTTGTAGTTTGTTGACCTCTATTTTAGAGTAACCATTACTATGTTATTAAAATAAATATAGATAATGGAAGTGTGACAGAGAATAATAAGATGTTCCCTTTTTTCAAAGTTTTCTTTAAATTATCATAGCTTAAAAACTGGGCTTGTTAGCATTAGGACTACTAAATCAAATGGTTGCTTTACATAAATTTAGAAGCATCTTGTCAAAAAGACTCTTATTATTATGATTTCTTAAATACTCACTAATTTATTTGGATTGGAACTGTGCTAATTAGTATAAAGAAATATACTCACTTTTGTATGTTGATCCTGTATCTGGCAACTTTGCTGAATTCATTTATTAGTTTGTGTTTGTGTATTCTTTAGTATTTCTTCTATATAAAGATCATGTCAGCTTTTAATAGAGATCATTTCACTTCTTCCTTTTCAACTCAAATGCCTTTTCTTTTACTTGCCTAGTTACTCTGGCTAGAACTTCTAGTATAATGCCGAATACAAATTGTGTCTTATTTGTGATTCAAGGGGGAAAGCTTTCCTTTAGCTTTTTGAACATATTTATGACAATTGGTTTAAAGTCTTTGTCTAGTAAGTGTAATGCCTGGGCTTCCTTAGGGACATTTTCTGTTCATTTCTTTTTTTCCTCACCTGTCAGTGAGCGAAACTTTTTTTTGTTTTCTTTGCATTTCTCTTAATTTGTTTGTTGCAAATTGGTTAATTTTGACCATTATAGCAACTCTAGATATCACATCCCCTTCCTCCCATCCCCCGCCATGTTCTTGGGGTTTGTTGGTTCTTAATGGGTCTGCCAGACAGGTTGAAACTTCTACTTTTTTTTTTCTCACAACAAGGTCTATGTAGCTCACTCTGACTTCAGCAACTACCAGGTTACCACAATGCAACAGCTTCTTTCTGTATTAATCTTTCCCTTCTTTGTTATAAGATTTTGACTAGATTTCAGAGTTACACAAAAGTTGATTATTAACAGGTTTTTTTGTTGTTTTTTGCCAACTTTTAGTTATTTTTGTGGATATAGCTCTGGAGTTCCCTGCTCTGCCATTTTTTCCGTCACTCCTACTGCTGTATTATGAAGAGGCATTTACAATGACAATTTTTAAAAATCTATCTTTTAAAATAATGAATATGGAGAGACAGCAGAAAAATTGCCAATAATGTTTTTAGACATGGACAGAAGGATTACAAACCTCGTAATACTTTAAAAAAAAAAATGTGTTTCTTATTTCAATACCAGAAGCACTTAGTAAGTTCTTCCCTTTATTTTATTTGTGTTTATTATTAGAATGTGGTGGGAATAATAGTATTATACTTCAAAATTTCTCAGTTTTGATGTTATATAATACAATTTTCAAAAATTTAGGTCAATCTATTTCTATTAGGTAATTTAACATTGTTGTCCAGATTCATTTTGCAAATGTGCAGAATTTAATATGTCATTCTCTCTGATTTTATTAAAGAAGATTGTAGTTGGGCTAATGGGTGCCTCATTCCTCTCCCTCCTTCCTGTGGGTCCTGTGATTTCACTCTGGGGATGTTTGTTTAGCCGCTGGTAGATTATGTGCCTGGTGTACCTGTTACCCATTCAGAGTTCTTGGAGTAACACTAGTTGTTGTCCAAACTGGGAGTGGAAGACTTCCTCTTAGCTGTATAGTTTTTGATTAATTTGTTCCTGAAGTTTTAGTTCTTCTGACAACATAGTAAACTTCAAGTTTTATCTTTTAATAAGGGCTTATGACTAAGTTTGTCCCAATTATGACATCAGGAGTGTGACAGGTTTCATACTGAGAAATAATATTGCACACCACAGTGTGTTAAAAAGCCGTTCTGTTCACATATTTAAGGATGAAACATGAAATCGTCACAACCTTAATTCCTTTCAAGACAGTAGTATTAACCATGACTAGCCTTTTTTTGCTGTACTCGATTTCCATTCTGTAATTTTCTCCTGTTCAGTTTTTCTTCAATCCTGGTGTCCCAGCATGTGAATGTCTTTTTTCTTTAAGTATTGGCAGATTAATGACATTAAAAGATCAACATTAGGATAAAAAAAATCATTGTTCTTTTCCTGTCTGAAAGCAACTTTTTAAATAGGTAAACTATGAATGATTCACAAGTTAACATTAGGAATGAAAAGGAAACTCTTTTCATAGGGTTCCTTTGATACTTTGCCAGTTATCTGTAATATCTGCTTAATAAGGCTATTGCTGCATTCATTTTCTGATAGTTCTTGAGAAAAACTTTTGAAGGTACAATTAAGATTGTTTTTTTAAAGTCATCATATTCAAGCAGCTACATTTAATAGTTAATATAATTTTATCCTAATAATGTAATTGTATGGGCCCAAATGACCTATAGACAGTATCTGTATTTTTACGTGTTCAGAGGTTAAATTATTTTTTGTAGCTTCCAGGTGTGAATGTTACCCAAGTCCCGCATGATTCAGGGTTCAGGATCTGGAGGAGGGGCCGCACACAAATGAAAGAGACGAGACAAGAAACAATAATTTGGAAATATTGAGGGCCAGGCCGGCAAGCCAAATGCAAGAGAAAGGACTTCCACTGGTGCCCAGGCCTCGCCATTCTTTTATTCAATATTGAATACACATCTTGCTCTTAGGCAGGTAATTGCAGTGACAGACAAACTATCTTAAAGGTCAGTAAATATTAGAAGGATTTACTCTGAGACTATTTGATCAGGAAATAACTTGAGCCACCATTGTCTGGACTAGACAATCGGTGCATAACTCTGGCCCTTGCCATGGGTTCAAGGTTCACCAGATTCCGGGATCCTTGTTTGCACTTCTCTGATAGTGAAGACAATGGGTGGCTTCCTGCACCAGGCATATTTGAATAGTTCTTTATGTACATTTAATTAATTGCATGTTAACATTAACATCTCAAGTAACGTAGAAACAAGTTAAAAATAAATCTTTTGTCTTGTTAATCAAACTTGACACAAAAATGCATGAATATTTGACACATTTTTTACCTTCTACTTTTAATGATTGCAGAATGTGATTAATTTCAGACATGTTCATGAACACTGTTAACTATGCAATTGAAACAGGAATTTTGAAATTATTTGTATACACATAAATGAGACTTATTTTTATATTGCATTTAAAACCTCAGTGTAACAGTAACGTCTGCTTACTAAAAGATCAGAATTGAACAGAAATTGTAGATGTGGATTGACCAGCTAAATGTACAGTTTTGAAATTTCTGTTCAAGCCAGAAAAAGTAATTTATTTGAGCCATTGTATATTATTTCCAAAACAAAATAAGAAAGCTTTCATTTAAACCTTCTAAATTGTCAAGTGTATGGAAGCAATTAGAATTGGAAAAGTAGAACCTACTAGGAACTTCTTTGGGTGATGGGGAGGGACTCTTAAAAATGGATTTTGATGGCAATTTATGTAATTCATTTATACCAACTTGCTATTCTTAATATAGTTTATCTGATTTTAGAACTGGTTGTTAATGTTAAACCTCTCTCCAAAGACTGAGGGATGCTGTTCTTATAAACATTTAGGCAAGGGACTCAGTGCAGTGCTTGGCTGGAGTGATGAAAGTACCAGTGAGCATTTACATGCTTGGTAATTTTTTGCCCTCAACACACACACACACACACGCGCGTGTGAAGAGAAAGAGAGATAGAAATTAGGGATATATTTATGCACAATCTGGCCTTTTAACAAAGAAAAATAAGCCAATGTTTAGGCTGCCACTGCTACGAACAAAACAGCTGAGACTTTAATGAACACCATACTGAGGGCATGTAGGACATAAGGCGAATTAAGCAGGTTACAAACTGCACATCTTCTGTTTAGACATAAGAGATCTCCCCAACCCTGACGATTAGTTGTACTGATGGGGAAGCAGATAGACAGAAACAGGAGGGGATCATTTGTATCAATTTGTATTATTTTTAGTAATAAAACAAATAGCCGCATAAGATAGTCTCACTTTTACTTTAAAATGGCTCTTTTTCAATATTATTTCCAAAAATAGATACACAGTTAAACAAAAGCTTATTTTATTTTGTTTGCAAATAAAGACTAACATAGTTTTTATTTTCATTTTTTTAAGAAAAGATTTTTCTGGACACTCAAAGGAAATTTTAATCTTGTCTTGGTAACTGGACAGATTTGTTGAAACATTGAACATGAGTTTCCTTTCATGAAAATCTTTTCAAAGTATAGCAGTTCAGCTGTGGAAAGCCTGAATACATTAATGATGACAAAGAAGCTCCAGAATGAGCCATTTGTTTTGTTCTTTTCCAACGTTTCTTGATAAATTGTGTACACAAAAGTGTTGCAGGGTTATTTTACATTTTCCCTATTTCTTTGCTAATAAATGTCTCTCTTTTTTTTACATTTTTAGACACTGTCTTATTATTTATCACTTTATATTATTTTTAAACAAAAATGACTTACATTTTCTTTTATATAGGACTTAAAGGTACACATTACAGGGAACGTGTAAACATTGCCTTGAATGTACATGATTAAACATCTAAAATATATTGTTTATATTTATGTTTTGGATGACTCTCCAAAGTAAATTTCAATAAACAATTGTGTACCGAAAATGCTTATTTAAGTGATGAAAAAATGTCATTTGCAATAAAAGCAGTATTGAAATATTTTAATATAATACTTTCTTAAGGATCATAGTATTTATTCTGTATAGCCAGTGTTATGAAGAATAGCATTATTGATTTTTCTAAAATGTTTCTTAGTAATTTTAATTTAAAATTTTTCATATGTATGTCTCATTTCGAAAAGGTTTGAGGCATATTTTGAGTCATATTCTGTGAAGATTAGCTTTTACTTTTCTAACTTGTTTTAATGTTTTTTTCTACTTTATTTACAAACTACTTTTTGGTAAAACCATACAGCAAAACTTTTGAAAGTTTAGAATTATTTTCTAAAAGCTCTAAGAACTACACTTTGATGTATCACATTTAAAAATTAAAGATGTTTTCAAATGAATGATATTTATCTGAGCTCAATAGCTAAAAGGAGCTGTATTGGTCAATTGCATATTTGGTATATGTCAAACAATAATATTTCATGCTATTTATAAATAGTCTAGCAATTAGCTTTTACTGTATAACCTAAACTCAAAAAACTCTTGTTCTGGGCCGAGCTTGCTTATATGTCTTATAGACCTGATAGCAGGTCTAAGATGGCCTACCTTATATGTCTGGCAGTTGGCTGACTGTTGAGCGAAGTGATGGGAGTGGCTAAGTTAAATGTTTCCTCTTTTAGCAGGCTAGCCTTCATAGTGGTGTAAGCATTCCAGGACAACAAACAGAAGCTGCAGCGTTTCATAAGAAGTAGGCTTTGTGTTGGCACTTTGCAACATCCACCAAATTTTCTTTTCCAAAGCAAGGGACAAACAGAGCCAGCTAGAGTTAAGTGGTGGCGAAATTATATTTCCATATACTAGCAATGAACAAAGCCAACAATTCACAGTAACTTAAAAAAGAATTAATACTTAGGGACACAGTGACAGAAGTATAGGAGGTATTTTTGCAAAGTGCAAAACATTACTGTAAGGGGAATATAAATAAATGGAGATAACTTTTATGTTCATGGATTGGAAAACTCATTGTTGTTATGCCGCTACCTCTGCAAGGAAGGAACTGGAAAGCCACATTGTAAAAAGCATGTATTCAAAAAGGGAAATAGCCCTGACCGGTTTGCTCAGTGGATAGAGCATCGGCCTGCGGACTGAAGGCTTCCAGGTTCGATTTGGTCAAGGGCATGCACCTTAGTTGTGGGCACATACCCAGTGGGGGTTGTGCAGGAGGCAGCTGATCGATGTTACTCTCTCATCAATGTTTCTAACTCTCTATCCCTCTCCCTTCCTCTCTGTAAAAGTTAATAAAATATATTTTAAAAAAGGGAAATAATTAGGACCTTTAATAACACCAGTTTGCAATAAATACTGAAGGAGAAATATAAATTAACAGTTATGAGGTAAGTATTTTATGTTAGCAAGAATCCTTCAGAAAAGGATGACATGATGAAAAACACGAAAGAATCAACTGAAAACCTAAGACAACTGACTGAAAAATAAAAGAAGAAATAGAACTTAACAATGTGTTGGCCACTGGGAAATAATTAATAAAAATAATAGTTTTCTTATATTTCTGGGCTTACCAGATTAAAAGTATGTTAAGGTCTTTACATAAGATCTTTAAACAAGTGTAACATGATTTTAGTCAAATTTCCAGAGAGAATCTTTGAATATGAAAAACATCTTTCTAAAATACATTCAGAACTATAAGCTAGTTAAAAAGATAAGAAAATATTGTGAAAACGAATTTGAAAACTAAGTGAAGTAGAAAACATTTATATTAAAAATTATTAATGCTGGCTGAAATAAAGATATTTCAGTGCATTGTATGTAAAATAGTAAGTGCTCTATAAAGCTAAAGTATTTGTGTTGCTTTCTGAGTTGTGTGTTGTACATCTAAAACTATGGCTAGGTTAACTCTTAGAGTATGTACAAAGAATTTATTTAAAAATGGTAAAAGTTATTTGTTAAAGTGATTTTTATAAAGGACACACAACACTATATACAGCTGGATCATACACATTAAAATATAAAATAACAAACAAAAATTCTGTGTGATTCTCTAACCATTGGTGTAACAAATACTTAATCATATCCCACCGAGTAAACACTGGGGACAGATGATTTTTAACAAAGAAAAAAGAGATAATTTTATTCTAATAAAAATTATTTCTGATAATTGAGATAGAGAGAATGTTCTCAAATGGCTAATACATCCTTTATAACAATATCAGAAAAGGACATTATGGGAAAGTACAGGCCATTCTTGTTCATGAATATAGATACAAATAAAATATTAGTAAACTGAATGTAGCAATGTGTGCATAGATAATAATACATCTTACCAAATTTTATTTGTCCTGGGAATGCAAGGTTTGTTCATTAGAAAAATATTTAACATAATTCATTTTATTAACACAGTAAAGAGGAAAAGTCATTTCAGTAACTGTAGGAAAAACATTAGAAAAATTAAAATAACTTTATGATAAATAAAACTCTTAGTAAACTGTGAGTAGAAGATAAGTTTCATGATATGCAAAAAGACATGTATAAAAAGCTATAGCAATATTGTCAGTGGTGGAATATTTAAAATGCTCTGTATATGATTAGAAACAAGATAAGATTCTGTAGATAAATTATTAAAGGCACATCTACCCATTGAATTCTCCAGTAACAATTTCAAATATGGATTTGGGATGTGTCAACATAAGGGTGGTGCTGGATTTGAGACCATTTAATTGTGGAGTCAAGATGGAACCCTAAGACACTCTAATCTTTAGAGTTGGTTAATAAGAGTTTGATATCTTTAGTATTTGAGAATTCAGACAAATTAGAAGGCAAGATGAACTCAATAGAAAAACGGTCATAGAATATAAGCAATCTCCAAAAAGTATTTTAGATGTTTAATAATTATATGGGAATAACCTCATTTTCCATCTATGAAATAACATTAAAGCAAGATAACTTTTTTACCAAATTGTCCAAGATTAAAAAAATAATCAAAGTGGGTATTGGCTGAAGTCCAGTGAGATGGACATTTTCCTATGCTTTTAGTGAGAATATAAATTGGTATAATCCTTTTGGCAATTAGTTTGGCAATATTTATCTAAAGTCTCAATGTGTCCCTTGCCCATTAGCCTTCCAGTTTAATTTATTTTCACTTTATGAAATTACTGGGGAGGGTGGGCTCAGCCTGGGCTGTGCCCTCTCACAGTCTGGGACCCCTTGGGGGATGTCCACCAACTGGTGTGCCTGGCCAGCCTGGGGAAGGGGCTGAAGGCCGTTTTCTGGCTGCCCAGAGCTCCCATTGACCCAACGTCCCAGCGAGGCTGCCTGGAATCAGGTTTCTGGGGTTTATTTATCTTCTATAATTGAAACTTTGTTGCATTGAGAGGCGGCCTACTCAGGCAATGAAGCCTCCTGTTTGCTTCAGCTCCGTGGCTTCTATAATTGAAACATTGTTGCCTTGAGCAGAGGCCTGGCCGGCCTAGGCAGGCAGTTTCAACTCCATCGCTGGTGCAATGGAAGCCTCCTGTTTGCTCTAGCTCCGTGACTGCCGGCCACCATCTTGGCTGGGTTAATTTGCATACAACCACTCTGATTGGCTGGTAGGCATGGCTTGGCTGGTGGACATGGCTTGGGTGTCTTGGAGTGATGATTAATTTGCATATTGCTCTTTTATTAGATTAGATGTGATTTTCCTGTCCTTTGTTATAGTTTACTTGCACTGGGAGTGATACATCAAAATAGAATAAAATGTGGCTAGTTGGTTGACTGGAAAGTTCTTATTCATCTGAAACTATATCTTGTGAAGATTAGAGTAGTTGTTTATATTTCTACTATTACAATATGTGACTCTTCTTTTTTTCTTACTTTCACATACCTTCCAGCTTGTTCTTATCCTTAAGGGTAAATTTATCCCACCTTTTAAATATTGCTAATGTTGTCCATGCCTACCACAGAGGACCTTATTCATAATCAATTATGTCATGTTTAGTGGATTGAATATTTTGTTCTTCCAATATTCATATGTTGAAATCCCAGCCCCCAATGTGATGGTGTTAGGAGGGTGGGACCATTGTGAGATGATTAGGTCATGAAGGTAGAGCCCTCATAATTGGGATTAGCACCCTTTTAAAAGAACTCTCTCCCACTCTTTTCACCATGTAAGTACATATCAAGAACACAACCACTTGTGAATCATGAAGCTAGCTGGCTCTCACCAGACACTGAATCTGCTAGATCTTGGAGTTCTCAGCCTTTTGGACTGTGAGAAATAAGTTTTATAAAGCTACCTGGTCTTAGAGTATTGTTATTATATCAATCCAAATGGACTAAACATTCACTTTCTAAATTAATTAATCAGATATGGTTTCCCCATTTTTCCCAAAGAAAAATATGAAACTTCTCACAGGACAAATACAAACTCAGATTATGATAGGTTGTGTGTGTGTGTGTGTGTGTGTGTGTGTGTGTGTGTGTGTTTGTGCGTGTGGCGTGTGTTTATCTGAATAAGTTTTATAACTCAGGAATCTGTTTTGATGAATAAGTAGTAATATTCCAGAAAAATATTTGCCAACGTATTCTGTCTGTTTGTCCTGTATTACCAAATGGTAAATTAAAGGAGCAATTTTATTAGATGATCACTGACTTTGGCTCTGTATGCCTTTAATAGGTGATAATGTAGTTTCTGTTTTAAAGTCTCTCTTATCTCTTAATTTAAGTCACTTCACCATTGGTAACAAAATTCTTTAAGAGTAACATGTCATATTTGAAAGTTACCATTGGTGTAAGAGTGAGGTTTGTGAGTTTTTCCCCTCATGGGGTATCTGCATGTTTGTTCCAAGATGTATAATAAACAACTAAAAAAGTAAAAAAAAATTTTTAAGAGAGCGAAATAAATTTTAATTATATAGTTTAATGATAAGCTAGATCTTTTCATGTTATTTACAAAAACTGTACTTTTGTTGACTTTCTAAATAAATAAAAAAGTTTTATTAAGTAGAAAAGGCCACAAATCTATCAGTAGGTATGTCCACCTTGTATTGATTTAAATTCTCATCGAATTTGATTTACTTACTCATGGCCAGGACAGATATTTTAATGGAAGAGAGAAGAAGAAAATTAAGTATGTTGAGCCACACAACCACCTCCACATTTTAGTCTTTGTGGAAGTACAAGAAAACCCCCCAAAACTCTTTCCTACCATTTTCAAGAGTTTAGTGTCTTGTAGTCTACATTTATCTTTAAATTTGTTTTGTTTCGAATGAATTAGAATATTAACGGAAGCTTCCATGTTATAAATTTATTTTTTTTAATTTAGTTTTATTGCTTAAAGTATTACAAAGAGTGTTACATAAGTCTCCATTTTTTCCCCTTGACCTTCTCCCCTCTTCTCCTATCCCCCAGTGTCTTGTGTCCATTGATTATGCTTATATGCATGCATACAAGTCCTTCAATTGATCTCTTAACTCCTCCCAATCCTCCCCAGCCTTCCAGCTGTAATTTGACAGTGTTTTCAATACTGTTCTGCCTCTGTATCTCTTTATGTTCATCAGTTTATAATGGTCTTTATTTTACATAAATAAGTGAGATCATGTGGTATTTTTCTTTCATTGACTAGCTTATTTCACTTAGCATAATGCTCTCTGGTTCCATCCATGCTGCTGTAAATGGAAAGAATTCCTTCTTTTTTACAGCAGCATAGTATTCCATTGTGTAGATGTACCACGGTTTTCTAATCTATTCATCTGCTGATGGGTACTTAGGCTGTTTCCAAATCTTAGCTATGGTGAATTGTGCTGCTATGAACATAGGGATATATATATCCTTTCTGATTTGTGTTTCTGGTTTCTTGGGATATATCCCCAGAAGTGGAATCACAGGGTCAAATGGGAGTTCCATTTTTAATTTTTTGAGGAAACTCCATACTATCTTCCATAGTGGCTGCACCAGTCTGCATTCCCACCAGCAGTGCAGGAGAGTTCCTTTTTCTCCGCATCCTCTCCAGCACTTGTCGTTTGTTAATTTGTTGATGACAGCCATTCTGACAGGTGTGAGATGATACCTCATTGTTGTTTTGATTTGCATCTCTCGGATGAGTAGTGACTTTGAGCATCTTCTATAATAAAAGCAAAACATGCAAATGTGACCGTTACCACCAGCCAATCAGAGCGGCTATATGCAAATTAACCCAGCCAAGATGGAGGCCAACAGCCAGTCAGAGCGGCTGTGTGCAAATTAACCCAGCCAAGATGGAGGCCAACAGCCACGGAACCAGAGCAAACCAAAGGGTTCTGTTGCAACTGCCTGACTATGCTGGCAGTTGGAAGTGGCACCAGGGCACCAGGGCA
>PVJC01018273.1:0-31540 GCA_004026665.1 Murina feae | reverse complement strand
AAGGCTTCCCAGGCCCCTTGCAGGGCACCAGGAAGTGGGAAAGCAAGGTGGTGGGACGGGCAGCGGGAAAGAGGTGGCAGGGGGGTCTCGGCCTGCTTGGTGGCTGATCAGGCCCTTTGAGGGCCACCGGGAAGTGGGAAAGCAAGGATGCAGGGGCCAGGGTCCTGCTTGGCAGCTCCCCAAACCCCTTGGCGGCACCAGAAAGTGGGAAAGAAATGCAGCAGGGGACGGGTGAGTGGGAAAGAGTTGGCGGCCTGCTTGGTGACTTCCCAGGTCCCTTCCGGGGATCAGGGAGCAGGAAAAGGCTGGCCTGACCACAAGGCGGGGTTTTCCCTGCTTTCTGGTGGCTGGAGGAAGATGGGCAGTAGGCAAGTTTGGGAGGCAGGCAGCACCCAGCCCTGGTCACAGCTTAAAAAAGAGAACAACATGCAGGGGAGGGCAAGAGTCTGAGAGATCAACATAGAGGGGGTGCCTTCTCCAAGCCTTGATGGTGTGCCTGGGGGCAGGTCTCCAGCAGGTAGACACACACAGGAGGACTGCTCTGATCCTCAGATGCAGCTGGAGGCAGGTCCCAGTGGTGACACACACACACACACACACACTCACACACACGCACACACACACACACACAAAAGGCACCTGGCAGACTGGGGCCATCATAGGACATCCATCCACTGAGGGGTCCCAGACTGTGAGAGGGCACAGGCCGGGCTGAGGGACTCCCTCCACCCCGAGTGCACAAATTTTTGTGCACCAGGCCCCTAGTAGATTAGATAAAAGTAAGATAATATGGTTACTGAAAAATCACAGTCACTTATTGGGGAAAGTAAGAAATGGCTTCATTTCTAAATATTAGTATTTTCTTGGTGTCCATTTGTCCTAAACAATAAAGAACAGCTAGCCTGCAACATGAAGCCTTTGGTTTACAAAGGACAAACAGCACATCTTCACTCTTAACTTGCCTTCATGGAAAAATCTTACTATTGAGTGAAAGTTACTAATTGCCTTGTGTTCTTTTCTGGGAAACAGCTTGGTAACCTATTCAAGACATCTTGAAATTCAGGCTTCCATATTCACAAACTGCCTCTTACCTGCTAGATACAGTTGCTTTCGACCAGTCTAGGCGGATGATAGAGTCCAATTTCAGTCAGTGTCCGAAGCCATGAGAAGTAGGGAAAAGAGAGCAGTGCTCTCCCTTCATTGCTAATTGAAACGAAAAAGAAGGCTTCCTTTCTCCACTTCAAATGACACCATCTTCAGGCTGCTGAATAAATCCATTATTGTTGACATTCAATGGAGGTGGAATTCAATTCCATACTATCACAAGCGAGTCAAGGACATTGTAATTGATACTCAGAATAACAAGGTAACCTATTTTCACAAGAAAGGTCATGAGAATGACAAAAAGAGCTTGAAAAATAGCCTGAGATACTGGAAATAGTGGCCGCACAATTAGATGGTAGTTAGTATCCTGCTGCTTTTTTATTTCAGGAACAAGTAATATTTGTAAGAAGTTTGGCTATACTACAGTTCAAATTCTATGAAAACAGATAGATACATCTTATTAAAGACTAAGAAAATAGATTTTTACATATTTTTTCCTGAAAGAGAAATGGACCCATTTGTTATAGTCCACAAAATAAGTAATTGTGTGTTATATAAAATAAATGAATCCATGTTATATAAAACAAATGAAAAAATATATAGCTACATACAAATGGAATTCGTATAAGAATATATGCATTCCACAAATGTATTTAGATGATTAAGTCATGATATTAAAATTTTACAGTTTCCTCAATTTAAATCTGAAAAATAATAACAAGTGTTATAAAGATGGAATAAATGATATTTGAGATGAAAATAGAAGCTACAATTGACAAAAATCCTTCTCAAGATATATTATTTGTTTATGTAGGTGTTGTGGTATGAGAAATAACATGTTGAGAATAAAATGATACTAATTCAAATTAAATCAGCTTAGTTCATTTTGTAAGTGTGATATTCCTTTACTTTGACTAAGTTAAGATTTAAAAGAACATAAAAGAGAGAGAAGAAAGCAAGATAAATTGGTCTATATCATGTAGTTAGCATCTCAGATCTTCCTTCTTTCATTGTGGTCTCAGTGACTCTCGGGGTCAAAAACAAACTCCCCTCCAAATCACTGTAGCATTTGGTTTCCAGGTCTTTTGTGCTGCTGAATATATTGTACTATAGTTGTTGAGGCTCCTTCAATGCAGGACTGATGTCAAACTTAATTATCTCTATCTGAGATCAACTTTCTAAAATGCATACTTAACCACAGCAATTTGCTGGAATTAGTAGCATTAGCCATAGAGTAACCTGAAACTGTTAAATGCATACTATCTGTAAACAGAGTCCTCACATCAATTATTGATCTTAAACAATATATTTACAGAAAGAAATGTCCGAGAGTAAGTGGGCATTCCTTGTATACCTGTTAAAGATCAAAGCAAAACAAACATTGGCTATTTCCAAATAAAACATGAGTTGTGTTCCAAAAGAGACATCTGTTTATGCACTGTAATCTGGCCCCGTGCTGTTTTGTGTAAATCTCCTTTATAACTTGACCCCTTTCTGTTTTCATTCCCAGTTGTGCTTTTGTATACCACTTTTCTACTCCCAATGTGATTGTTCTGAAATCTACCCTTGGCTATTCCATTGTTGTTGTTTTTTTGTGTTGTTGTTTTTTATGTCTTTTATGGCAATCTTGTTAAATATCGTGGACTTCAAATCACAGTTATCTTTAGAAAATTTATAAATCTTTTACACATACACACACACACACACACACACTAATAAAAGAGAAAGATGCAAATTGGTGTCACACCGCTAAGCTCACCAGCCAATCTGATAAATATGCAAATTAACCCAACAAAGATGGCAGTTTATTTGCATGCATAGGCGCCCAGAGTCCCGGGACCCAGGAACATCATCGGCGCCCATGTCACTCCGAGGTAGGCCCTGTGTGGGCCCTGAGCAGCATAGGAAGGGCCTGAGCCAGGGGGCTCCTGAGCAGGGGTGGATCTGGCCATCGGAGCTTCGGGGGGTGGGGGGGCCCTGCCCAAGTCTAAAGCCTGGACCAGAAGCATCAAGTCTGGATAGGGGGTGGAACCGGCGATTAGAGTAGTCTGGGGGTCCCTCCCAGAGGCGTCAGGCCTAGGCAGGGGGTTGAGCCAGAGATCAGTGTGAACTACAGAGGAAACACCTTTTCCGACCACTCATTGGCTAAACTCCCTGCATGCCACTGGTAATATTCTTAGTAACTTGGGTAATAAGAATCTCTAAAGGTGATCTAGGGTTTTTCCACCACACTCCTGGAGAAAAAAATTAAGGTCCACTGCTGAAGGGCTAAGAAATGTCATATCCTGTCCTATCTGGTTTGGCTCAGTGCACAATGCCTCAGCCTGCAGACTGCAGGGTCTGGGTTCAATTCTGACCAAGGGCATGTACTTACATTGCAGGCTCCTCCCTGGCCAGGGCCCAGGTCAGGGCTCATGCAGGAGGCAACCAATCAAAGTGCTCCTCTCACTTTGATGTTTCTGTTTTCCCTTCTGTTTCTGTTCTCTTCCACATTCTCTAAAAATCAATGGAAACATATCCTCAGATGAGATAAAAAATATAATAAAGAAATGTCATATCCTATGAAAGACACATCTTGAAAATGCCTAAAGAAAGTTGTCATTTTTTCATGGTAAAGTGACTGGAGTCCATATTGATGAAAAAATCTTGGTGGCTGTGGTGACTGGCAGTGGCTGCAGCAGCGGGGTGATGGGGCTGGTGGCTTCCCCTGATTAGTCCAGTTGCCTCCCACAAAGGGAGGCCAGACTGTGGCTTAGGCCCGCTCCCCAAGGGGAGCAAGGAGCGGGCCTATGCCATCAGTAGGACACCCCTGAGGGCTCCCAGTATGTGAGAAGAGGCAGGCTGGGCTGAGGGACGCCCCCCCCCAGTGCACGTATTTTGTGCACCAGTTCCCTAATATATATATATTTCTTTATTGATTTCAGAGAGGAAGGGAGAAGGAGAGAGAGATAGAAATATCAATGACAAGAGAGAATCATTGATCAGCTGCCTCCCGCACACCCCCTACTGGGGATAAAACCAGTAACCCAGGCATGTGCCCTTGATCAGAATTGAACCTGGGACCCTTCAGTCTGCAGGCCGATGCTCTATCCACTGAGCCAAGTTGGCAAGGGCAGAAAATTTATAAATCTTTATGTTACACCCTAACCGTTTTTCTGAGATACAGTCCCAGACTTTGAATTGCCTGCTGGACATATAACGTAGGACCTCACCAGCTCGGTTTGGTCCAACTGAACTCATTCCTATACTTCTAAATTATTTTATCCAGTTCTTTTGTTTCTGCATTAATTGCATCAACCTCTACATCAACCATGTTTAAATAGTCAGCATTAACTTTGACCCTACCCTCTCCCTTTCCCCATATCCATTCATTAGCTAAGCATTAATATTGCATCTGCAGCAGCTTTGGTATCTAATTTTTAAAACTTCACTGACAAGGCCACATATCAACGCCGCATAATTTCTCTTATGTCACCCCTCCTGTTCAGTGATATAACTTACAAACAAGCCCCTACTTCTAGTTTCTTTTTAGTCACAACACCTTTGTACCCTCCCCAAGCGTAGCTGTCCTACATCATTGCTCTCTGATCATATTGCTCCCTTACTCAAGTTCAAATTCTTAGACATTATGCGAAAAGACTGGATCCATTGGATGCCCTTGATAGATGGTGTGTGTGTGTGTGTGTGTGTGTGTGTCTGGTCTGTCTTTCTGATTTTATTTCTTACCTGTCCCTTTCAAGAACTCTTCACATAAAACATTCATAAATGATGTGCTCATTACTGGGCCACTTGTAGTCATTTTTTAAATATTCACAAGCAAGAAGAAGAGAATAAGTTTTGCCCCATCTTCACATTTCTGCAATCTTCTCTTTCTCCAATTCCTTAATAATTCCCTTCTCCACAATACCTTATCTACCAAGAGACCAAAAACAATTCTACGTTCATCTTTCAAGCTCCAGCACATGGCAAACTTTCTCACATTTCCTAACCACTCAAGAAAAAAATATTGAAAATAACTAAATCCTCTAATATACCTTTTCTTCTGAATTTAACTTAAAAAGGAAGTGTACTCTTATTGTTATATTTAATAGTTTTTCTTAGATTATATTTACTTATACATTGTTCTTATCTCTCCAATTAGAAAATAAAATATTGGTTGGTAAGATTAATCTTTTTATTTCCAAAGACCCAGAATAGATTATTACAAATGATAATAAAAATCAAACAAAAATTTAACGAAAATGTTTTGGGCATTTCCCCAAAGTACATTTGTTTAAATAGCTAATTGCTTTTGGGGCTAGGCACAAAATCTATTTCATCATTGTTATTGATGGGTTTGCTGTACAATTTTTAAAAAATGCATACTAAACTATCTTAACAATTCTAATATTTAAATGAAGTATAGAGAAGGAAAATTAAGTTCTTCTTACTATTGATTTGTATTACAAAGAGTGGAATAAATTAGAAGGGAGTGAAAAACTTGTACAGAATCTGAAGTTAACTTCTGTGGCCTCTTAAGGTTCAAAGATATTTAAAGCACAGGTACATTACTCTGTTACTAATGATTTAAAGGTATTTATCTTTCATTTGCCATTATCCATGATCAATTATTGTGGTTTTCATCTTCATTTGACATAGTTTATTAAATGCTGTGGCTCAGCACTTCAATGAAGTAAAAATAATGGAGGATTGGAAATTCTGAGCTCAAAGAAGTCACCATGTCTTATGCTTAACTGTATTTGTTAGCCCCTATATATATGAAGGAAATGATTAATGGCTATATGTTGAGCAAAATCTAAGTTCCTTGACTTTGATATTTTTCCTTCTATTGTCTAGCTCTTAACATGCACAATAAACACTTGTGTGTATGTATTTTTGTGTACCTACCAACCCCATACCCACATATACTTACTTTATCACTCCATGTTACGTGGTAAGTAGCCACGTAACCCACATACCACTTAAAAGTCTATGGAAAAGGCTCATCTACGCAGCATGATACACTACAGCACAGCTGCTTAATGCTGTGGCATGCTCATTAACCCGATGGGAGATGCAAGAGGAGTGTAGAACCCGAGACTCGTCTTCGTGTGGCATGCGCTGTTTGGCTGTGAGAACAGGGCTTCAACATGGTGCCTATTCTAAACAAATCTCCCCTGCCATGCACTGCCTTGAAGAAAAATTTGAAAGGCTTTCTGTAATTTTATTGTCTTTAATGTGTCAATTAAAAGTAAACACTCTTCCTTCGTAATTTTATTGCGTAATAATCCTTAAGAAAACTACATAAAAATGTTATGCTTTTTCAAAGCAGACTGCCATAGCTCCCTTACACACACTTGCATCTCCTTTGAACTTTAGGTACTCTATCCGCTTGCCAAGAGAGAATTGTATAGCCCTTTTATTACCCTTGTAAATGCAGCTAGAGACTATGATATGAAGGGCACATCCAATAAAAAAAGGATAAATAAGTTTATAGTAGAGCTCTTTCGGGCAACCTTAAGAAGACCAGGCAGCTGGATCATCACATGCCAGCTAGTTGCAGACTGGTACTAAAGCACTCAAACTAAGCAGGTATCCTCATGTAATCAAACTGACATTGCTCTTGCAGTTGTGACTGGAAAATTTGAGTGTTCTTCATTCCTTCAGACTCCTACTTTTTCGAAAATTTGATTACATTTACAGAAAGTTTTCAAACCTGTCCTGTTGGAGAGAAATAAAATACCAAGATTTTGCTCTATTTAAGAAGAACAAAAACATCTGTAAGGAAGAGTCAAAGGCTGCCATTACACAACATGAACTCAGATATTCTGTGTGGTTTCATTACCATTAAAACAAAAGTATACAGATCCTTAGTATTGTCTTTGAAGATTTAGCTTATTTTGAACTTTCAAGCCAGAAATGTATAGATAAATACACAAGTTCTGCAAAGTAGGCCTACATTATAGCTTTGCCTTGTTGTTTTTAAAACATAAGCCTTCAGTTCAGTTTATCTGTTCTCTTAAAATGCCATTTAAGTGAACAACAAATGATTTTAATTATATTATATCAGCACACTTCTTACTACTTTAGAAAAGAACAAGCTACTGCTGATACACAGGTCTCTACTGCATACACAGTAGCTCTAGGAAAATAAATGAAAGAAAAGTCCTTACTGAATGTGTTAACATGTCCATGACCAAAAATCTTCCTATGAATTTTCCATTTCCAAAATTTCCATTTCATCTACAAAGCAATTGAGGTGAAGAGGACCTAAAAATTGTTGAATACCTAACACATGCTTAACACTGATCTAGGTAGTTTTATAGCCTACATGTACTCCAAAGTTCAAATTTGAGAAGAATGCTATCCTTGATAAGAAGGGATAGAAATTATTATGAATGTTGTAATTAGTATGAAACAGAAGTGGTAGTTGTATATTTCCCATTTTATTACAGAGGGTGTTTTAAAATACTTATTCAGGTATCTAATCTAATAAAAGAGTAATATACAAATTGACCCTCACTCCCAGACACCTAAGCCACACCCACCAGCAAATCAGAGTGGCTTTATGCAAATTAACCCAGCTGAGATGGTGGCCGGCAGCTATGGAGCTAGAGCAAACAGGAGGCTTCCATTGCACCAGTGATAAACGAAACTGCCTGCCCAGGCTGGCTGGGCCTCTGCTCAAGGCAACAATGTTTCAATTATAGAAGCCAGGGAGCTGAAGCAAACAGGAGGCTTCATTGGCTGCTAGGGCTCCTGTCAAGGTAACAAAGTTTCAACTATAGAAGATAAATAAGTCCCAGAAACCTGATTCCAGCCAGCTTTGCTGGGACATTGGGTTAATGGGAGCTGTGGGCAGCCTGAAAACAGCCCTCAGCCCCTCACCCAGGCTGGCCACACCCCCATGGGATGAGGGTCTACATTGCGGGGCTTGGCCAGCCTACAAATAGCCATCAGCCACTCATCCAGGCTAGCCAGGCACACCAACAGGTGGACATCCCCTGAGGGGTCCCAGACTGTGAGAGGGCACAGGCTGGGCTGAGGGACTCACCCGAGTGCACAAATTTTTGTGCACCAGGCCCCTAGTCAAAATATAATACTATTAATATGTTTATGCTTCTGGGATAACAAGAGAGGAAAGGGAAGAACATGGTATATGAGGAAGTATAGGTGACATATGGCACTGTTTTCTGATTGAGGACATGTCCAATAACAGGATTCCATAGATAGTGACTAATTTTTTAATTACTATTTGCTAGTAGTGCGGCCTTTGACATTTTATAAAGCCTATGTGTGCTGCAGTTTCCTTACTGGTTTAAAAAATATTCTATAAGCCTTAAGTTTGACTACTTATAAGACACTCAGTAAGGTGCCTGGAACCTCATGTAAAGAATAATGCGGTGTTTCATGACACACCTCTGACATAGGGCTGCTGATTCTAGTCCTGGAGGTTGTCAGCACCCCAAGGGTTCTTGGTCCCATGTGTTCCAGGTAGATGACATTAGATCATGATTTACCCAACATACACCTGCCTTTGCCCAGATGTAGAACCAATTTACCGATGGAAGTTCACTGTTGTAAAAATGGGAGAGTCTGTGGCGAGCTGGCACAGTCATGGCATACTCAGCTCTATATTGGACACCTTCTGTGTTGCACAAGTTCAGCCAGGTTCAGTGACCCTGAGAGGGAGCAGTGAAAGATTAAGAAAATACACAAAGAGAAGAAAGCTTGGTCTGGGGGGGATGCTGTCCTCTCTTGCGGAGAGTTAGCAATAGTGCCACAAACTACAAGTCATATCTTATTTTATAGCCAGATTCCACGAGGCAAAGTAAGAGCATGGTCAAGATATTTATAGCATTCTCATGGGTTTCTATCCTACTCAATTACATGCACATGAACTCTATCAAGCCCATATTACTCAGGCATGTGGAGCCACATGTTCATACCATAGGTTCAAGCTTATAACTATAGCTGTTAGCTGTAATTATGCTGGGAGGGCTCTGCCCTCCAAGCTGGGACTTGCATATAGCCATGAGAGGATTATGCCCTCTCATTAGTCCAAGGCTTAAACCTGTCTACACACTGTAGCCTCTCTCCATAAGAGACTCTAAAAATATTCTTGAATATTCAGATACTAGAGGCCTGGTGCACAAAAATTTGTGCACTCAGGGGGTCCCTCAGCCGCGCCTGTGCCCTCTCGCCATCTGGGAACCCTCAGGGGATGTCCACCTGCCGGGATCGGGCCTAGCTGGCAGTCAGACATCCCTCTGACAGCCCAGGAGCCCTCATGGATGTCCCCTTGCCAGCAGGGAGTAGGCCTAAACTGCAGTCAGACATCCTCAGTACTGCTGAGGAGGCAGGAGAGATTCCCACTGCCACTGCTGTACTGGCAGCCATCAGCCTGGCTTGTGGCTTGTGTACTGACCACCAGGGAACAGCTCCTGCATTGAGTGTCTGCCCCCTGGTGGTCAGTGTGTGTCAGAGTGACCAGTCATTCCCAGTGTTCTGCTGTTAGGGTCAATTTGCATATTACTCTTTTATTATATAGGATAGAGGCCTAGTGCATGGATGGGGCCCACTGGTTTGCCCTGAAGGGTGTCCAGGGTCAAGGTGGGGATCCCACTGGGATGCCTGGCCAGCCTGGGTGAGGAGCTATGGCTTTTTGCAGGCTGGCCATGGTCCCCAGCGACCAAGCTCCCAGCAAGGCTGGCTGGAAGCAAGTATCTGGGATTGATTTATCTTCTATAATTGAAACTTTGTTGCCTTGAGTGGAGGCCATGGCAGGCAGGAAGCTTGGCTTCCTCCAACACCAGGGAAACCAAGCCTCCTGCTTGCTCCAGCTCAGTATCTGCTGGCTGCCAACTTTTTGGGGTTAATTTGCATATAGTCGCTCTGACTGGCTGGTGGGTGTGGCTTGGGGCATAGTGGAGGTGCGGTTAATTTGTATGTTTCTCTTTAATTTGATTAAATGACATGATGTTGGAGGAAAATATCAAAGTTCTCAGAAAATATAGGATTTACGTTAGACATGAGAGGCTTAGACAGGAAAGAGCACTCATTCCAAGCAACAAGAAATAAAGAAGTAAACATAGAGGTTGATGAAGATAAATGCTCATGAGATTGAAATTGGATAGAAACACATTTGTTCCATTGTCACTTTGCTACAAGGCAGGGATTGAGGTCTCTGACATTCCTGAAAAATAATGTGGGCATGACAGAGCAGAAAGCCCTGGGACTAACTTAGGGGGCATAGGAATAGACATTAGCCTGGAACAATGCCTACTAGCCCAGGGCATTAAGCCAAAGGGCATGGTGCTTGCCCCAGAGCTATTGATTGTGATATGGAGTTGACACAACAGGGAATCATCTCACTTTAGAGGACACTATTCTACCACCTTGGAACCATGATTTCTTTCATTTTGTGAGAGATGCTACAGCTCAGTTTCTTTGCTACGCAATTGAAAGAACCAATTTTATTTACTTTCTTTCAATTCAAAAAATCTGAGAAATACTAGTACTAACACAACTAATACTAACACAACTCCAGTTCATCCTCTTTGTTAAAATACTTGAATTCCCTTTAAATAGAGGCAATGAGATGTTTTACTGACCTCTTACTCAAATGAGATGTGCATAATATCATATTTATACAGCCTGGAACCCCCAGTTTTATCAGATAACATAATTACCTGTGGAAACAAAGAATCAAAATCTATCTTTTCACCAGGATTTCATAGATAGTGACTAATTTTTTAAAGTTTTCTTTATGTAGATAAAGGACTAAGAAAGTGTGAATCTTAAAATACTGTTATCTATAAGTGGTCAATAATACAGATATGAAAGTTTGTAAATCTTGTCATTTTCCTTTGAAAATTTCACCTTACCCTAAAAATTATTTTTTATTGTGTGGTTTTAGAAATGTTTCAAGGAACTCATCATTATTTATTTTTCATAGTAGTAATCTCCTTTGATCAAGGGCCCTAAGACACAATTCCAGGGTTATGGAAGAAGATTTGACTTTGGGTGGTGGCCACACAATGCACCATACAGATTATGTGTCATAGAATTGTACACTCGAAATTTATATAATTTTATAACCAATATCACTGCAAAACAATTAAAAAAAAACACAATTCCATTATGATGGAAGTATTTGAAATAGTATGATAATTTAGAATTTTCCCCTTGCTTTTTTCCTTCCTTCTCCTTATTATCCAAGTTGGTGAAAATTATTTATACAATGCAAAACAAAGGCACACACTGAGTTTTGTTCTCTCTCTCTCTCTCTCTCTTTCTCTCTCTCTCTCTCAATAAATTAATTTTCTTTACTTAAATATAAACCATCTGAGAAAAATTTTCTCAGATATGTTACAACACATTCTATTTAGTGTATTTAAAATTATTTGTCTTTATTTCTACTACATTAACACTTCAGGGATTAATATTGCTGAAATTTATCAAATTATCTAATTTGTGGTTAATTTGTTTGTTATACAGATAAGCATGCATAGAAATCAATCTATTTCATTTGACTGTCATACCTATTATAAAAGAAAAATCTCACCCCTATGTCATTAACACGTATTTCACCTTCTGTCACAAAGTCAGCATCATCTCATCTTTTACCTCCTGACTCACAACTGATTTTACTACTTCTCTTCCTTCAAGAATCAGAACACCCGTTTGTCTCTTCCCTCAATATTTCTCATATGTTTTACAAATACCATGTTTTTTAACCATTCTTTTCTTGTTTATATCAGAACACTCAATCATTCCATAACTGACCTCAAAACTGATTATTATTTATTTTATTTAAATATATTTCCAAATAGACTATGAAATGTTTAAGATGTAGAATTCTCTTTTCTTTGAGTTTTTTAAATCTAAACAATGAAATGTTTATTGAACAGACACTTAATAATCAATAAACACATCAATATTAATAAGTAATTAACTAATGAGAAATCTAATTCCATTTTCAAAAAATCATAGTTATTAATGCAGTCAATACTTTTCATCCCTTGTAGATAAGTTTAGTTCCATTCTCTCATCCTTTGTGTTACAGACACAGATGAAATTAACCCTTCCAGCACTAAATCTTCAATATGCTTTCCAGTTGCAGCGCCTATAACAGCCCCAAACATTTTTCTGTTCAGAAGCTATTAATAAATGACTAGGGGCCCGGTGCACAAAAATTTGTGCACTCGGGGGGTCCCTCAGCCCGGCCTGTGGGCTTGTGCCCTCTTGCAGTCTGGGACCCCTCGGGGGATGTCCACCTGCTGGCGTGCCTGGCCAGCCTGGGTGAGGGGCTAATGGCTGTTTGCAACTAGCCTGGCTGGGATTTATTTAACTTCTAAAGTTGAAACTTTGTTGCTTTAACCAGAGCCCAGGTCGGTTGCCCCTGAAAATCCAGGCTCCCAGCTCTTCCTTTTGCCCAAGGCAGGAAGCAGGTAACTGAGGTTTGTTTAACTTCTATAATCAAAACTTTGATGCCATGAGTGGAGGCCACAGCCGACCAAGGCAGACAGGAACCTTAGCTTCCTCCATCTCTGGGGCAAGCCTCCTGCTTATTCCAGCTCAGGCTGCCCACATCTCCCATTGACCCAACGTCCCAGCGAGGCTGGCTGGAATCAGGTTTCTGGGGTTTATTTATCTTCTATAATGTTAACATTGTTGCTTTGAGCAGAGGCCCAGCATCCTAACAGAAGCCTCCTGCTTATTCCAGCTCTGTGGCTGCTGGCCACCATCTTGGCTGGGTTAGTTTGCATACAGCCGCTCTGATTGGCTTGTGGGCATGGCTTGGCTGGTAGGTGTAGCTTAGCGGGCATGGCTTAGGTGTCTGGGAGTGAGGTTCAATTTGCATATTACGCTTTTATTAGATTAGATAATAAATGTAATCAGATGATGATTAAATCTTTTTTTTTATTTTCTTGTAAATCTGTTGAAAATAAGATGGCCAGTGGGAGGGTGAGATATTTTAGATGTACATAGTGATTTTTGAAATGGGAACAACATCAGGGTGATTTTTCCTCTTCTTCTTGGGATTAAATGGTATTTTTGAGGCAGTAGTGACAAAGTTGGTAAATAATTAGAGTTTTATGAGTCAGAAAAATATTCTGACTTTGGGAAATACAGAGAATAATACAATTAAACCCAATGGAACATTTTCAAAATAGATTGTAGAAGCAGTTAATTGGCCAATTTGTACATTTACCCAAGAAAATTACATTATGTTGATATTATATTATTTTTTAAATAAATTGGAATGCTTTTATTGCTCAGCTTAACTTGTTATTGCTATTGTTGCTTTTTTCTACTTAAAATATCAATGCTCATCTAACTAGTTCAAGTGCAATTCTGCCTTCAAACAAGTTGAGTGAGAACTTGTGAACTCTTGGATTTCTATTTTGTGTCTTTATGATTCTAGAGAGGTCTTCAAATGTACCTAATCTAATTAAAGAGTAACATGTAAATTAACCATCACTCTGAGACACCTAAGCCACGCCCCCACCAGCCAATCAGAGAGACTGTATGCAAATTAACCCAGCCAAGATGGTGCCTACAGCCATGGAGCTAGAGCAAACAGGAGGCTTCTGTTTGGAGGAAACTGCTGCCTCAGAAGGCTCAGAGCAACAGAGTTTCAATTATAGAAACCATGGAGCTGAAGCAAAAGGAGGCTAGGTTTACTGCCTAGGCCTCCTCTCAATGCAACAACGTTTCAATTATAGAAGATAAATAAACCCCAGAAACCTGCTTCCAGCCAGCCTCACTGGGACCTTCGGTCAATGGGAGCTGTGCCCAGACTGTAAACAGCCCTCAGCCCTTCACCCAGGCTGCTCAGGCACCCCAGTAGGGACCCAAAACCTTAAGGGGCTGTGGCCAGCCTGAAAACAGCCCTCAGCCCCTCACCCAGGCTGGACACACCTCCATGGGGTGAGGGTCTCCCCTGGGGGACTTGGCCAGCCTGCAATAGTCATCAGCCCCTCACCCAGGATGGCCAGACACACCAGCAGGTGGACATCCCCCGAGGGGTCCCAGACTGCAAGAGGGCATAGGCTGGGCTGAAGGACCCCCTGAGTGCACAATTTTTTGTGCACTGGGCCCCTAGTCTTATCTAATAAAAGAGTCGTATGCAAATTAACCATCACTCAAGACAATGATGGTGGCGGCTGGGACAAGATGCTTGGGTCCTCGCCATAGTGACTATGTAAGCGTTCTGCCCCAGCCAGATGGAAAGGAACATCTGGGCCTGCTTGGTTGCTGCTGCCGCTGGGGTGGAGGAGCTGTGACATAGCCCACAGGGGCATCCAGAAGCTCTAAGCCCTGCCTCAGTGCTGGAGCCGCTGGGGCCAGAGGAGCAGAGACCCAGCCTGCAGGGAGCCCAGCACCCAACAGTTCCAAGCCCTGCAGCCTAGGTAGTGCTGGGGCCATTGGGGCTGGAGGAGCAGAGACCTAGCCCACAAGGGGGCCACCACCCAGCAGCTCCAAGCCCCACCAGGCACCCCAGCAGGATCCCCACCCTGATGGGCAAACTAGCTGGCCCCCACCCATGCATCAGGCTTCTATCCTATATAATAAAAGGGTAATTTGTAAATTGACCCTAACAGCAGAACCACTGGGATTGACTGGTCACTATGACACACACTGACTACCAGGGGGCAGACGCTCAATGCAGGAGCTGCCCCCTGATGGTCAGTGCACTCCCACAGGGGGAGCTCTGCTCAGCCACAAGCCAGGCTGCCAGCTGCCAGCACAGCAGTGGTGGTGGGAGCCTCTCCCGCCTCCTCAACAGAGCTAAGGATGTCCTACTGCAGTTTAGGCCTGCTCCCCGCTGACAAGTGGACATCCCTCGGGGGCATCCAGGCTTCCAAAGGGATGTCTGGTTGCCAGCTTAGGCCCAATCCCCTGGGTAACAGGCCTAAGCCAGCGAGTGGACATCTCCTGAGGGGTTCCAGATTGCTAGAGGCCACAAGCACGGCTGAGGGACCCCACTGAGTACACAATTTTTGTGCACAGGGCCTCTAGTCTTTTATAATTGGAGACTTACAGACTTCAGTTAATTGAGATTTAATTTTCTCAGCCTGAAGGCCATTATTTGAGCTAAGCAATTATTCATGTTATACAGTACTATTCCTGTGCATGGTACAATATAAATAACAATAGTGAGAATAATAGATGCATCTTTCTAGATTAAACAAGACAATTATTGAAAGTTTAATTAAAAGCAAAGTGATAATAAGGACATATTTTGAGAGATTCAATCAAGTTACAATATATACACAATCTACCAAATAAGCCATCATAAGATAATTAAACATTTTAAATAATTAGTTATTGTAATAAATGCATAGTTAAGCTGATTTAATATTACCTGATTCCTTGGGGATATATTTCCATAAATTATGGGCTGGAATAATATTTAATATTAATATGGCATCAGGTATTTTTTTTCATTTAAAACATGAGAAAATAACATACTTATCTAAAAATGCAAAATATTTAATTTTTAAAAATCTTCATTAAAATTCCATTGTAGAATTTAAAATGGCACTAAGTTTTGGGTTTAGGGGCAAAGACTTTAAAAAACATCTGGAGATGCTGAAATAACCTGCATTCATTTATGTTATTTAGGTTGTAAAATCATATTCAATCTTGACCCACTCAGGAAATCTAACATAAACGTCCTGCTGATTTTGACAGTCATACAGCAAAAACACCCACTAATGAGCATTTAATAGTCACCAAAAGTTTTGCATTAAGTACAAAGCCCTTTTGATTACTTATTCCACTAATTTAAAGTAAATGCTTTTACAGATGGCATCTGTTAGGCCGCAGAACGTGTGCTGCATTCATATGTAGTCATTGAAAATAGATTCCAGCTTTAGTTGAAAGATTGTACCAAAAAGATCAAACATGAAACACTGAGTAAACATTTACTAGTGATATATTTTAATTAATTCTCTTCATAAATACTTACCCAATAACAGAGTACAATGCTATGGGTCTGAGCAGTAATTGAGAAAGACCTTAGCAAATTAACACCTACGACGAAATGATCTAGACAAAGAAAGTGAGCTCTTCATTCTACCTCTCATCTTCCTAAGTGTAGAAGCATATAATATTTCAGTCCCCTTCAAACTGTATTATATTACACACATGAAAAAATGCCGTGAAATGCTTTCAGATGGTAGGAGTGATCAGGAAAATAATGACATATTACAAAAGAAAACATGAAGAAGCCAAAGATTGCCTTGTCAACTGATAAATGAATAATATTCTGGTTTTCTTTTAATTAATAGAGTTATTAAAGTTATTTGTTTCTTCTGATGTCAAGAGTCATTATAACAAAGGGTAGCATAAAAATAAATTATGGGATTATGTAACTGAACATCATCTATACATAAGAAATATTGTAGAATCAGAAAATATTAAATGAAACTAATTTTATGAGCACCTTATTCCTTTTTCAATGCTTTGGGAAGCTTACTAGCTGACTCTGGTGCACAGAAAACAATCTAGATTAGTAGAATCCCAAATGGTACCCCAGTAAGCTTAAGGTAAGATCATGTTCCACACTTTCTAATAAATGTAAAGAGTTTCTGCTCTGAAAATTCAGAAACTAGCCATTTTGATATAGTAGTGACTCAAAATTATTAGTGAAACATCAGAAGTTGAGAAATTTACAAATTTGGTTGAGTCTCAGCAGCTATATGCACATTTAGTATGACTGTGATAATTGAGTGATATGATAAATTATTTGAAGACTCTAAATCATTTCATTTGCTAATATGGTAAAAAATGTAGCTTGAAAGTCATAATTCATAAATATGAATTCGTAAATATATAAGAGTTTATCAAGCTTGGAACTATTGCCTTTTGGGCTGCATCATTTTTTGTTGTAGAGGCTTGTTGCATGCCTTATAGGATATTTAGAAATATCCCTGGTTTCTGTCCCACTAAATAATAGTGGTATTCCCTATCTTCGGTTGGGACTATAAAAAATGTTTGTAAATATTTCCAAATGACCCCTGGAATGCAAAGCAAACCCCAGTTGAAAAACCAGTGAAATAGTTGAATCTGGCTGAAATATTAGAATAATCAATTAATGGAGGCTATCTATACATATAAAAGCCTAGTATGCTAAGTGTCCAACTGATCTGTCCACTGTTCAGTCAACCGCTCAACCAGTTGCTATGACACACACTGACCACCAGGGGGAAGACGCTTCAATCAGTAGGTTAGCCTGCTGCTGGGGTCTGGCCAATCAAGACTGGGCAAGATGGATCAGACAACCTCTGGAGCCCTTGGACTTGATGGTATGATGACTTTCCACCCATTTGAACCCTAAAAAACTTTTTTTTCTTCCTCAAAACAAAAAATATAGGAAGATAAAACAAAGATCTTGTAAATCATTATTGCACATCTTTATAGAAGTGTCATATGCAATCAATTGGCACCAGCAGAACTTTATATGCATTGCCATTAGTGAGTAAATGCTTATTTTTAAATTGCCAGTGAGCATCATTGTACCACACATCCATAAATAAACATTTTTTTTAATTTAACAATTTTTATAAATATTTAAAAATAAAATTAAATGTTATATAATTTATTTAGAAATATTATCAAATATTAACATTGACTGTTTTGATTGAATTGTAAACATTTTTGGCTGTGATTTGTGCTGTTCAGACCCTTGTCATTCATCAATTCTATACACTTTTCATTTGTTTTATTTGAAGTGTCACAATTTTGATGTTTATTTAATAATGTGACAATGTCACCCCACACCAGTAATGAGCATATTATTATTGAATATTATTGATTTTTTTTTATCAGATTGCCAAAAATTGTAAGCGAAAACATCCGATGAGTTGATAGGTGACGTTTCTATAGTAACCTCTCTTTCACATCTATAGCATAAAGCATGCCATCCTTTACGCTGGTTAGTCAGTTAGATAGTCAGAGGGACATACGGTTGGTCACTTAGCCTTTTATATAATTAGATTGTTCCTGTTTTAAGAAGTTGCCACAAACTTAGTATCTTAAAACCACAGAAATGTATTGTCTTATAATTCAGGAGGTCAGATGTATGAAACAGTTTTCACTAGGACTTAATCTTGGCATCAGAAGTACTATATTTCTTTCTGGAGCCTGTAGGGCAGTATCTACTTGCCTTGCCCTTTTCCAATTTCTAGAAGTCAACCACATTCATTGGCTTATGAGCCTCTTCATCCTTCTTCACATCTGTCAACATCAGATTGAATTCTTACATTATACTTGAGGCCTGGTGCATGAAATTGGTTCACAGGCAGGGTCCCTATGCCTGGCCAGCAATTAGGGTTGATTGGGGACTTCTGGCTGCCAGCTGGAGCCTTCCTTGGTTCTGATCCACCACCTGGTGGTCAGCATACATCATAGTGAGCAATCAAACTCCTGGTTTCCAGGTCAAACTCCTGAGGGGACAATTTGCCTATTAGGCTTTTATTTATATAGATTACTTCAACTTGTCTTTCCTCCTTCTTTCACTTAGGAGGACTCACCTGGATAATCCTCATATCAAGATCATTCCTCATCTCAAGTTCAATTTGTTAGCAACCATAATTTCTCTTGCCATCCTATATAATAAAAGGTTAATATGCAAATCAACTGAATGGCAGAATGACAGGTTCCTATGACATGTACTGACCACCATGGGGCAGACGATCAATACAGGAGCTGCCCCCTGGTGGTGAATGCACTCCCACAGGGGGAGTTCTGCTCAGCCAGAAGCTGAGTTCATGGCTGGCAAGTGCAGCGATGGTGACAGGAGTCTTCCTGCCTCCGTGGCAGCACTAAGGAAGTCTGACTGACAGCTTAGGACCGCTCCTGATGGAGAGCAGGCCTAAATCATCAAGTAGATATCTCCTGAGGGTAGCCGGGCTGCGAGAGTGTGCAGGCTAGGCTGAGAGATCCCCACCCCTGAGTGCACAAATCTCGTGCACCAGACCTCTAGTGTAATATAATGAATTAACAGTTCTGGGGACACATGTGATTATTTTTGGAGGGTCATTATTCTGCCTCACCTTTCATCTGACATCAGACATCCAAGAAAACACAAGTTTTTTAATTTGTTGTGTGTGCTGGGGAGGGAAAGAAGGAGTTGGGAATTTGATGTGAGACAAATGTATTATTTTTGTTTTAAAGAAGAGTTTAAACAGTCTGCACATATCATAGGCTAACATTTCCCCATCAGAGAGTACATATAATGGAATGTTGTGATTCTGTAGAAAAGAAAAATGATCAATTATGGCTAGACATTACTGAATTAATCCAAAATAGGTTTCCCATAGAATTTAGCTCCAAAATCTGAACACTTTGAGAGTTAAAGGTGGGTGCCATTTATAGAAGGTATTGAGCAGTTTTTCCTCCAATAAACTAGGGTTTATGTTCACCATACTCATAAAATCCTGGCTGTCTCATCTATCAGTAAGAAATAGTTATGAATGGTACTGTCTTATGTGAATGTTATTATAGGGATATATCATACAGTTGTGGGGAAGTTCAGAAAACAGTCTTAACCATCCTCTTGTGATGTTTCAGTGACAGTTAAAGGTAGGCAATTCAAGACTAATATTCCTCTAGAAAACTAAAGTTAAATGTTCCATCATAAAAATTGAATGGTATGATTGGAACACTTCTAATATTTAAATATATAAACTTGGTAAAATTCTCATCCAGGACAACGGGAAAGTGCATATTGGAAGGAAAAGCATGTATATGTGTTGAAGCAAATTCTTGAATCTCTGGGACATATGTAAGCTTGACTATACTAAGCCTTCTTCTAGATGATTACTGTTCCCATCTCTTCTAGTATCAGCTCTAATGCAGTGGTGCTCTATTATCAGCCCTTTACATCGCCACACCACTAGTCTCCTAATCCAAGTCATCACTCCACACTTTGCGTTGGTTCACCCATATGCTAACCATTATCCTCCCCAGCTAACCCCTTCTTTCAATGCTTCAGATAACCTCCTGCTCAGACACCATCAATGAGTTTCCATTTACTGAAGGATCAAGTCCAAAATCCTCAGCTTGGCTTTAAATGCCCAACACAGTGTGCTCTAACCTACATTTAAAGTCATAGATATAGATTTTCAAAACTTAAAGGTAATCAGATCTAAATCCCTCATTTCATAGAGGAAGAAAACAAAGCTCCGGAAGATTAAATAACTTGACCAAGGTCATGCTGCTAGTGGCAGGTAAAGAAAAAGAACAAAGGTCATCTGACTCCCACTCTGTTCTCTCACAAAAGTCAAGCACTATTTTCTATTAACCCCAGTTTCACATTAGTCCTGATCTCAAAACCTGCTAAGGACATCTTCATGCTTAACTATCGCCTCCTTGACAGAAAACTGGAGCTTAACACTAAATTATTGAAGATAGTAATATTGATTTTTTTACATTTAAGTCACTAATAAAAGTATGTGATCCTTTTAACATTTTAAAAATGATTTTTTATTCTTTTCTGGTGTTTTAGAATTGTTCAAGTTTCTGCTAAATTAACAATTTATATTTATTAACATCTTTTTCAGAAATCAAATCATTTACACTTATTATATTTATTTGCTGCAACATACTTTTCTAAAAAGCATCAGAGTACTAAAATTGCATAGTAAGCATCTAACTCAATATCTGGAGAAAGAGAGGTGGATATAGGAAGAAAACAGGGCCAGACAATCTGGTTAGCAGGGATACAGATGCTCCTGAATGCCACAAAGCCAGTAAGGCGATTCTGCGGAAATTTTGGAAAAATTGCTAAAGATCAGTAAGGGTTAGGATGTGAATTAAAGCAGCTGTGGGCCATAACATGGGAGTTCCATACCTTTCTGCAAGCTTCTCATTTATGAACCCCAGCAGGTATACATAGCTTCAGAAAATCCTGCAAAGCTTCAAACACAGCTAAAATCCACACAAACTCACCCTCACTATCTGCCTTATAAAAATAACTTAATTTTTGTAGGAAAGAACAACACAATGCCAGTAGCCTGAAGTCAGAAACTGATTGTGGCTGGAGAAGTGAACAAATAGCTCTAGCCCTGGGGGAGGGGCAGAAATACCATATTCTCTGGCATATAAGACAACCCCTTGACTTTTGAGAACATTTTCCTGGGTTAAAAAGTCATCTTATATGCTGGAAAATACAGTACATGCTAGGATCAGTATTCTATGAGGAACTTAAAAAAGTGGGCTCTAGTTCCTCGTGGCATGTGGAACCTAGCATGTATTTTGTGGCTCCCCGTGGGGATCTGAAACACTTATGAGAGCCATAATCCCATGACTATATTGTCCACCCTTGTTTAAGATGGACACTTAATCAGAACATCAGGAGATGCACACCACATCTTGCTCTTCACCACCACACTAACAGCTATTGGGTGAAAGTAAATAGTAGTAGATTTAGGAATGCTGTGAGAGACACATTCTCTTGAAGAGTAAAGTTATGGAAGAGTCAAAGCTGAGCAAAGTCAACCCAAGGTGGACTACCTTCAAACTTGCCAAACTTGTGACTAGATTTACACACAATAGACACTAAAGGCTAGGCCAAGAAAATGTATGCTACAATTAACTCATTTTATACTCATATTTATGATTTTTATACACAATCTTATAAAACAACTTTCAACAAAAGTATTTAAGGCAGACATAAAAAAATAAGAAAAGGTTTACAAAGATTAGTACATATATCTCTTTTTCCCCCTGCCCTTCCTTCCACCTCCCCTACCCCCCAGTGTTTTGTGTCCATTGGTTATGGTTAAATGCTTACACAAAAGTCCCATGTCTGATCTGTTACCCGCCCCTCCCAACGTCCCTGTCCTTGTTGCTGTAATTTGACAGTCTGTTTGATGTTGCTCTGCCTCTGAATCTATGTACTAATCTTTGTAAAGCTTTATGTAATAATAATTTTAAAAAAATTAAAAAAAAGACCCAGAATAGTAAAAAAAAAAAAAAAAAAAAAAAAAAAAAAAAAAAAAAAAAAAAAAAAAAAAAAAGTCATAGTTTGAATATATACAGCAATCATTCAGAATCAGATATGACATAGGTGTTCAAACCATTCAAGTTTTCAAAATAACTACAATCATAGGTTAAAGGCTCTAACGAAGAAGGTAGACAACATACAAGGTCAGAGAGGCAATTTTAGTACAGGAATTAATATTATAAGAGAGACTCAAAGGAAATGTTAAGATATAAAAACAATTAACAAAGATGAGGAATGCCTTCAACTTGCTCATAATTAGACTTAATACAGCCCAGAAAATAATCAGTGAGTTAGAAGATAGGAAAATAAAAAACAACCCAGCCCTAGCCGGTTTTGCTCAGTGGGTAGAGCACTGGCCTGAGGACTGAAGCATTCGGGTTTGGTTCCAGTCAAGAGCACATGCCCAGGTTGTGGGCTCGATACCCAGTGGGGGGCATGCAGGAGGCAGCCAATCAATGATTCTTTCATCATTGATGTTTTTATCTCTCCCTCTCCATTCCTCTCTTATTAAAAAAAAATAATTAAAAAAATAAAAACAACCCAAATGGACATTTAAAGAGAAACACAGAGCAAAATAAAAAGCCCTGAGAATTCAAGAACTGTGGAACAATATCAAACAATCTAGCATATTAATAATTGGAAGACCAGAAGGAAAAGAAAGTATATGCAATACAGAAGAGACATTGCTAAAAATAATGGCTCAGAATTTTACAAATTATTGATAATTATGATAGGAGAGACTCAAGGATTACAGAGAACACCACACTTGATAAATAACAAACAAAACTAAAATACCAATCACACCTAGTCATTTAAACTGCTGAAAAACCAAAGAGAGAGAAAATCCTAAAGTGGACAGAGAAAAAAGATAGTTCACCTACTGAGGAATAAAAATTTGAACAGATTTCTTAACAGCAACCACACAAGCAAGAAGTCAAAAGAATGAAATCCTTGACGTGCTAAAAGAAAAACAAAACTTTTCACGTAAAATTCTATATACACATTGAAAATATACTTCAGAAGTGAAAGGAAAACGAGGACTTTCACAAACTGAAACTGTGGGGATACATTGTCAGGGGAGCTGGTTTACAAAAAGTGTTGAAGGAAAATCTTCAAGCAGCAGAAATATGACTTTGTCAGAAAGTTTGACTCAGAGAAACAGAGCTTCAAAGTAATACAAACAAAGGCAAAATACATATTCCTTATTTTTATGCTTTAAAAAATACTACCACTTAACCCAAAACTTACCTCAAGACATTTTGTTTTTACTTTATATGTTAAACTGAAATATATAACAAAAGTGGCCCAAGGTATGTGAGAGAGGAATTGTGAATATAGTGTTATAAGGCTGATACTGCATGTGAAGCTGCATAACTTTTTTATATTTATGTAGTTATTTATTTTAACTTATTAGGGTGACATTGGTTAATAATATTATAAATATTTCAGGTGTCTATTTCCATGATACATGATCTGTATGTTGCATTGTGTGCCCACCAGCCAAAGTCAAATCATGTTCTGTTACCACATATTTGATCCTCTTTACTCTTTACTACCCTTACCCCCTTTCTTTGGTAGCCATCATACTGTTGTCTGTGTCTAGGAGATTTTGTTTATTTGTTTTTCTTTTTTCTTCATTTGTTACTTTAAATTTTATATTCTACACTAGCGGCCCAGTGCATGAAATTCATGCATGGGCAGGCGGGGGGCAGGGGAGGGGAGCTGTGTCCCTCAGCCCAGGCTGCACCCTAACCAATCTGGGACCCCTTGGGGGGTGTCTGACTGCTGGTTTAGGCTCAAACCGGCAATTGGACATCTCTAACAATTCGGGTCCACTGGCTCCTAACTGCTCACCTGCCTGTATGCCTAATTGTCCCTAACCACTCTGCTTGCTGTCCTGCTCGGCCCCAACTGCCCCCCTCTGCTGGCCTGCTTGCTCCCAGCTGCCATCCCCTGCTGGCCTGCTCACACCCAATGGCCCTCCCTGCTGGCCTGATAGCCCCTAACCACCTCTGCTTTGGTCCGACCAACATGGCTTTGTCTGGAAGAAATGTCCAGAAGGTTTCCCTGAAGGTCTCCCTGCCTAATTAGCATATTACCCTTTTATTAGTATAGATATGTGTGAAATCAGAATTTTTAAGATTTTTTTGTCTGCCTTATTTGACTTAGCATTACATTATATTCTCAAGGTCCATTCATATGATCTCAGATGGTAGTATTTCATCATTTCTTATGGCTGAGCAGTATAGCATTGTGTATCTATATATATAAAAGCCTAAGTGACTGTCAGACCATCCAACCAGTAGCTATGATGGGCACTGACTACCAGTGGGCAGACACTCAATGCAGGAGCTGTTGAGCTGTGCTGATTTGCCTGCTGTGGTTCTTGGGTGATGCACCTGGAACCAGAGAGGTGGAAGCCCGATTCTGGGGTGTGTCAACCTGAGAACTACCCTCTCACAATATGAGACCCCTCAGGGGATTTTGGAGAGCCAGTTTTATCCTGATCCCTGAAGGCTAGGCTGAAGGACCCCACAGTGCACTAATCCATGCACCAAGCCTCTTGTGTGTGTGTGCGTGTGTGATTATATATTTATATAAATAAAAATGTAAATGTTTATTTATTCAAAATCTCAAATCTCTCAAAGTTCTTCACTAATTGCTTTGAAATTTTGACACAACATTTCATTCAAATACGCATGTGTTTTTATATATCTACGTTATATAGATGTCACACCTGTGACAGGTAAAAACATGCTTTTTTTGAAAAAAACAGGTAAAAACATGCTTTTCTTGAAAAAACAGTGCCATCTGTTGGATGTAAAAGCAATACACGCTACAAGCTTAACAATATTATTCAGTCTAACATTCAAATCCAGGCAATCGCATACAAGTCCATCAACACTGTTGTGGAAGCAGATGAAAAGGGCTGGGGCTGGACTGGGGCTGGGGTGCGGCTGTCCACCACGGTCCCCCCCACACGGGTGGCTGAGGGCTCATGGGGAGTGTGGAAGGCAAGGGTGGGGGAGCTTCCTCAGTTCATTTTTTCTCCAGGCTTTTGGACGGCTCAGCGAGGACCCCTGCTGGCAGGAGTTGGGAGCGGCTTGGCCACTTTGGGTACAGGGAGCAGGGCATGGGGTACAGGCTGACTGTGGGGAGCAGGGGTGCAGGCCTGCGCTGGGAGGCCTGGGCTGCAGAGGTGGACATATGCGAGGCCAGACCAGCCAGGGAAGGCCAAGGACTGCAGCATGCCAGGGGCAGCCACCCGGGAGGGCGCATTGTATACCCACAAGCATTGTGCAATTAAACATATTAGAAACGTGCGCTTTCTCTTTTCTTTCTTTTCCATTTAACCAGACTGAGCCACGGCAACATATGCCCGGCCGGATACAACTAGTCTATAATAATAAAAGTATAACATACAAATAGACCAAAAAACCGAACAGCCAAACAACCGAACAGCAGAATGACTGTGCTATGACACACACTGGAGCCAGGCCAGCCAAGGCAGTGTCATGTGATTGGTTGGGGGTCCCACCATTGCCCCACGACTGCACCAGAAAGGGAGGCCCAGGCCACACTCTGCAGGGTGATCAATGGGGGACTTTGTGATTGAACACCCCAAAGAAGGAGTCCCAGGCCACCAGCCAGCAGGGTTATTGATGGGGGGGGGGGAGCAGTGTCCATGTTCATGTCAAAGAAAGAGGCCAGGGCCACCAGCCAGCAGTGCTGCAGCAGGTTTTAGGGTAGGCCAGTGATCACCCTGCAGAGGGAGGCCCAGGCCAGTCAAATGATCACACCACATGCCTGTCACCCACTGATGGAGAGGCTGATGTGGGGGAGTGGAGCAGCATTGCTCATATGGCAAGCAGTGGCAGTCAGAGGGGGCGGGGCCAGATGTCGGCAGCCGGGGGAAGGAAAGCCACAATAGGCCCTGATCACCAGCCAAGCCTGGGGACCCTACCATAGGGGTTTCAGATTGTGAGAGGGCACAGGCTGGGCTGAGAGACAGCTTCCCCCGCCCCCATGCATGAATATAGTGCATCAGGCTCTAATACATATATATATAAGGAGCCCGGTGCACAATAATTTGTGCACTTGGGAGGGTCCCTCAGCTCGGCCTGTGCACTGTCACAGTCTGGGACCCCTTGGGGGATGTCCACCTGCTGGAGTGCATGGCCAGCCTGAGTGAGGGACTGATGGCAATTTGCAGTGCCCCACCCACCCCACTGCCCACCACCTGCCCACCCACCCCATGCTCTGTGCCCCACCCACCCTGCCTCAGTGGCTGCCTGCCTCCATCTTGGCTGAATTAATTTGCATACAGCCACTCTGATTGGCTGATAGGCGTGGCTTAGCTGGTGAGTGTGGCTTAGGCATCCTGGAGAGATGGTTAATTTCAATATTACTATTTTATTAGAATAGATATATTTATATTCACATCTTCTTTAAGCAATCATCTATCAAAGGACAACTTTGGTTGTTTCCAGGTCTTGGTCACTGTGAATAATACATAACATCATTCTTATTTAGAGTAAGATTATTTAAAAATGTATTTTGTAAAAATTAAGACAAACTCTAAAGTTGACTTATTAAAATAAGTATCATAAATAAGTAAATAGAAAAGATTAAACCAGAATTATATAAAAACAAAATCTAAACAGCAGAAAAGACAGAATAAAGGAGAAAAACTAAAGAACACATGAAATAAATAGAAATCAACTAGCAGGAAGTTAAAATTTAATCTAACCATACCATAGTTACATTAAATATTATTAGTCTAACTATAGAGATTATAACAGAATAGATGTTATAACAGTTAAAACAGAGATTATAACACTAGGATAGATGTAAGACTAATTAACTAAATTTAACACAACATTCAAATGTAGTGGGTTGAACTGACATTGTTAAATGGCTCTTTGTGATTATTTTCTTATATTCTAAGATTTAAACTCTGTGCATAAATGCACTTCTAAAATATAGTTTTGCTCACTTCCCATTGCTCACTTACTCACTGATACATCATAAAAATGTAACTGAAATAGAAATTTCTGTCATATTTTCTTTTTTTAACTTGTTTTCATATTTGGTATTACTAAGATGATATGAAATCATGGGAAAATGGTCATATTCTATGTGTCTACTTTCTTACATTCATGGAAGAACATAAATATAATTGCCCCACTATGTAGTCTGAACAATGCTGATCATTTTTACTGATAATTACAGCTCAAATAATTATGAAATTATTCTTCTGAGTATAGAGCATTTGAAAAATCCCAGAAGCTAAAGCTCAAGGTATAGGAGATAAGTAAATAGAGTATATTAGTACAAATGCAAGAAGTGCATTTTTTTTCATTACACATTAATTATGTCATAGAAAGTTTATACTCAGCACTATAGAAAACAATTGTTTTTTGTAGGATTTCCTTAACTTGTCCACCCTAATGTTTCCTTTGGTATTGTTAGGTAACTTTATTTTCAACACACACATCATTCGAAGTATCAAGTGGATTAAAAACACTTTCCAAACTAAAGACAATCTGCAGAACTGAAGATTGAGAATTAATTTAATAATTTAACGACTACTTTAAAATGTTTAGATCATTATTATGGCATTAATAATATTATCCTTACAAAGTATTGCCAATTGATTTTTATATGTTCACAGATATGAAACATATGTAAATTACTCAATACATTCTGTTTTTCTGTTACTGAGCATATTGCTTTAGAAGAAAATACTGTATTAGGTACAAATAGTAAGTGAAAATGGTTAGCATATAGCTCCTTTTCCACAAGGGCTGTGCACTGTAGAAGAAAAAATATCTATGAATAAAAGTGAGACATAACTACTATACAAGGAAGCTTAAAGTAAGTGTCAAATATACTTCCTTTACTGGACAAAGGAAAAATATTATATTTGCCTAAGATAATTTTACTCTAGATGATTTTTATTTGCCCTTCTCCATGAAGAAATGTAGATATCATTCAAAGAAAACTAAATCTTTGGGCAAGTTATTAAGTGTCATTGTCAGGATATACTTTTCTGCATCCTATAATTACCTTTCTTTCTCTACCCTGGGCAATCAAACCAAATCAGAATTGAAAGCCCCAATTCAATTCTGTCATCCTGTTCCATTGTATGGGGTGGTTCCTATTGTGAATCAAAATCTAGCAGCCTGTAAATGACAGAAACTTAAATTATTACAGTCCCAATTACCGAGGAAATAACACTATACAGATAAGTAGAGTGAAATAGGATGGTTAGAACAAATTGAAATATTCTCATCAAAGTACATAGAACCAATTATAAGTCGCCATGCTGCATGAAGCAGAGAAAGTAAACCTAATAGTACATAGGTATCTTCTTATCTTTATTTATTAATATTTTATTGTTATTTTAACCTTAAGAAGGCATTATGCTATCTTTATAATCAGTTAAGAATTTTACATAGGTCAACCAAACAAGCATTTCTCAAGCACCTAGTAAGTGTGACAAGCTCTGCTGAGAATATGAGGATGAGCCCTAAAGATTCTCTGGCACCAAAAACTCAGAAATTAAAAAGGAGAAACAAATATGAAAATAATGACAAAATATCATGGGATGTGTTCCAAGAGAGACAAAAGTGAGGTGTTAAGGAAATATGAAAGACGATTCTGCCGAGGCAGGCCTTAGGGTATCATTGGAGAAGATGTTGGATGTGATGATCTGAGATTTGTGAAGCAGTAGGAGTTAGTTAGACAAGACAGAGTGGAGAGCTCTTCCTAGATGAAAGGGGCAGCTTTCCCCAAGGTCACAGAAGTGGAAATAAAGCAAATCCAGAAATCACAAGTAATCCAGTAGGAATGAGTGAAGCCCGATGCAAGGAAATTGTCAATGGAGGGAAGTGGACAGGACCCTCTTGAGGTTTCTATGTTTGTTTTCACTTCTGAAAAACAAGGGTTGGTTGATGACTTTTATAATAGGAATGACATGTCCGCAGTCACTTTGAGAGTCCTGAACTTTGGGCACAGAGATGAGTTTGGCAGACAGCAGATGAATGGGGGCCTAACGTCCAAATTCTGCTTAGCCATCTGTGCACTCCTACCCAGTGAGGGCTGCTTTAGCCTGGGGGAAAGTGCCCTTTTTAAAATAATTTTTGGGCAGAGGGATGCCTCATTGAAATGGATTTAGAGATTAGGAGAATTGATCTTTGAAACAGCCCTCTGAAGAAAGCACCTACTCCATTTCATAATGGAAACTACTAAAGCTCAATATAATCAGCATTCAAGAGTGACTAAGAAGGGCTCTGGATTTTAAACTAATAGCCACTCCTTGACTGTCAGATCTTTAGCAAATTCATAACTCTTCATCTCAATTTTATTGTGTTTAAGAGAATAATGATATCTTTCACGAAGAGTTGTCTTTGATATTAATTTATTACTCACTAGAGACCTGCTGCACAAAATTAGTGCACAGGTAGGCCTGGCTGGTGATCAGGGCCAACAGGGCCTTCCAGCTGTCAGCTGGGGCCTCCCTTCCCTGCCTTCCCTGGCTGCTGGCTGCCAGTTGGGGCCTGCCTTTGTTTCCAGCCACCCCTGATAGTCAGTGCATATCATAGGGGGTGATTGAACTCCTGGTCTCCTGATCAAACTCCTGGTGAACTCCTGGTCTCCTGGTCAAACTTCTGGTCAAACTTCATTAAATCATTAAATGAATGATTTAATGAAGATTGATTAAAACAGTGCCTGGCACGTTTTAACTCTTCAATTGTTTTGTTTTCAATCAATTAAGTACTAAGAGATAGATTGCATAACCCAACTCTGACTCTTAGTTAAGTTTCATATATATTTAAATTTTATAACAAAATATTGTAACTTTAAAACATTGTTTTGAGTGCAAATTCTTCATCAATTGTATGCATCAATTGTAGATACCTGAGAGCAGAAAAGTGGAATATACTCCCAAGCAACAGGTCTGAAATGAATTTCCATAAGTAAGTTCAGCAGTAACTTAGCTTTATATAAACCATATGTTCAACCTTCAAATGCTTATCAATATCAGACAAAAATCAAACCAAAAAGCAAAAGGAGAATACACCAAATAATTCAGCATGCTATTTAAACTTTTATTAAAGGAAATAATAAAAGTGTGCTTGAAAGATTTCTATTTAATACCAGCACCAGTCAACAAATCTTCCAAAGATTCTTTATCAGAGACCTACAGAGGTATAAGAGAGGATCGAGACATAATGACCTAGAGAATCTGTATTTCCTATGATAGCATTATCAATTTCTGTGTGATGTTCACTTCCATACACTCTATAGCCTGAACATTGAGCATCTGGATATGTTCTTTTCCTTTTTTCTTTATTAAGTTGCTCCAAATTTACTGGGGGGAAAAACAAAAACAAATACACAGAAGCAATATGAACACAAAAGCAAAATCTATTCTTTGTAATTTAAGACATAACTAGGAAATATTAAGGCAACTTAAATTGGTAAAACATACAGAAGTAAGAAACTACTTAATGCCCATTCATTCATATTGATTTACATATTGATAAGCACCCGTTATTTGGTCATGTCAGTATCAGGGGACCAGCACTGACCACCAGTAATTGATGATCTAGTCTTAGTTGAGAAGCATTGCTTCTTCACACTGATTCATTAATTTTATTTTCTATGTTAACACTGTTGCCTTTAGGAGATTGGTTTGTACTGGTCTTAGAACTCGTGTGTTTTTCTCATTTATTTAAAGATTTTTTATTAGACTCATGCCAAAATATTTATTATGGAAGCCACAGTTTCAAATCTGCTCAGGTTTACTCAGAAAAATACTTAAGAATCTATATCAAATTTCACTTATTAATCTTTGTAAACATGCAATGAGACATTGTTTTTCACTCACAGTGTCTGTCCTAATGATTTTCTTTGCTGGATAGTTTAGAAGTTCAAGGGAACGGTGAATAACTGAGGTATACTCCTAATGGAAGAAAACATGACAGTGTTTTCTAAACTCCATTTAAATGTTGAGCAATTATTCTTTTGTAAACTTTCTAACAGAAATCAGAAAAGTAGTTTGAAATAGAAATGGAACCATTGACAAAAGATGATAGTCGTTTGTACAGACATAATACCCTGATAAAACTACACAGACATGATAGTTGATGAAAATGTAGAAGACAATCCTTTTAAAGAAATATATATACTGAGTGTCCAGATTATTATGACTACCTGACGTTTGTAGGAAAATTAGCTATAATTTCATGCTGAAGTTGCTAGAGGGCCAGACCATTATAACCAGGGAAGCAGGTTGTTTACCATGACAGTAGAAATTATTTTTTTCTGAAGATATGGGTAAACAATGCGATTTACAGCCTTTGAAAATGGGATATATTTGAACATGAGTGGCCAGATTATTATGACCACCTGACGTTTATAAGCAAA
>PVJC01018272.1:0-31485 GCA_004026665.1 Murina feae | reverse complement strand
GGAGTGGACTGACAATTTTTGGGGGTTAAGGGTGTTGGGGATGCGTGAAGAGACTGGACAATAATTGTACACCTATGGATGAGGACAATGGGGGGGGCAAGATCAGAGGTTGGGGTGGGAATTGGGAGGAGGGGAGCTATGGGGGAAAAAAGAGGAACAACTGTAATAATCTGAACAATAAAAATAAATTTAAAAAAAAAATGTTATAACTTTTGTTTTCATATAAATTTACTGGGGTGATATTATTTAATAAAAGTATATTGGTTAAAAGTGTATAATTCTGTGATACATCATCTGTATATTGCATTGTGTGCCCACCACCCAAAGTCAAATGTTCTTCCCTTACCATATATTTGCCCCTCTTTATGTCAGAAAGTTATGTAGCTTGTTTTTTTTACCACTTAGCAATATATTCTGACTATCTTTCCACGGTAGTAAGTGTTCTACAACATAGAATTAAATGGTCTAATAGCAATCTACTTTCTGGCTGTAAAGTAAATTATGCTCATTTCTTAGACATGCAGAATTTTTACTCTTCTTTAGAATTTTAAACAATGCTGTAGCCAACAGCTTTACATGTTCTCCTCTATGAACATCTATTATTTAGACTCATGTCATCATTATTTTACATTATCAAATATATTAATGAACACATTGTAAGCACATAGAATTTTTGTATGAATTTGTTTTCACACTATGGCTTATCAAAGTTAATTATGCTTATTACAACTTAAAGTACAGCAACAGTGAATCTTGACCTTTTTTATTCTAATACACATCTACTGAACGCCCAGACTTAGAGTTTTAGTTACAGATGTGATTTTGTACCTTAATTTATACAGTACTTTGGAATAGCTTGCTTGGAAAACTTTTAGTTATTTAACCTTGGGGTTATCAGTTTATTTCTAAATCAGGATGAAAGATTCAGCTTTTTGGAAGGGAAATATTGTGTTATTTGAAGAATAAAAAATGAAAAATAAGGGTGACAGCACCTGCCCCGGGCCAGTGTGAACAAGCGAAGGAGAAGCACTGATCAGGCAGCCAGTACCCATGAGGCTATCGGGAAAGACCATTCCGTAACTGAGTAAGCTTCTCTTTCTGCTTAGGGAATGCTTGAGTTTGACAGCGGATGATGAGCTGACAACAATCAGATCTAGGTGAGAATGTCAGAGCCCTGGTCTCAGATCCCCTGAGAAGCTGTGCTTGCTGCTCTCTCAAAGGTGCTTAGCCACTGCTGACAGGCAAATTGTAATTCACAGCTAAGGAACCTTTCTGCAGGGGAGTCAGCGAGTGACATTTGAAGCACTAATTCCGCTGGTAGGCACTGACAGCTTCTGCATATCCCTCCCTACGCTGGACAGGCTGGGGAGGAAAAGAGAACTTACAGGCAGTGCCTCCCTTCCAGAAGAAGGGAGGCAGACTTTCCACTGCCTACAATTTCAGTGCAAACATACTGCTGTTCTAATCAGTACTACTGGAGTTGCAAAGGTTCAAGTGCACTTAAACAAACCTACGTAAAAACAGAGGAGAGGGAACCTGGGGAAGAGAGTATTCTAGGGGAGGTAATGTGTGTTAAGTTAGATCAAGCAATGGAATTGATACCCTTCCTCCAAGAACTGGCTTTTCAGGTCATTTCACTATGGATATTCCTGAGACCACATTTCACTTGAGGTACCCACATTCCATTATCTCCCCTCCGGGTATGCATAAAGAAGTCTTCGCCCAGAAAAAGTCCGCAAAAGTACCAGCAACTTGCTGTTTCTCAAATAAAACAAGCATATGCTCCACTTTCAAGGTTAAAAGCCACAGACTATCATCACTGGGTGCTGAAGCCAGCCAGGCTCAGCTACCAGGTGTGCAGATGATGGAATAAATTCATAATCCCTCACCACTCTGGCCTTGTGTGTTCCTCCATCAGTGACTGAACAATCTGTATCCAGTGGTGTACTGGGGCTGGCTTGTCACAGCTTGAGTAAGCTGACTTGTTAAAGTTTCGAAAAATTTTCAATCCAGTTGATATTGCATAGGGAGTTTAGAGTCAGCCATGATGGGAATATTTACACCGTGGAAATGGGCAAACTCTACAAATCAAACTGGTCTGTTGCTGATATTGCTGCTTTCTTGAGAGTCAGCTGTTAAACACTCCTTAGTCCACTGAGGCATATACCTGTTTTTCCAGCACTCTTTCAGCTTATGCCTCTAATTATTAATAAAACCACTTTTACTCTCAAAACTTTTTCAGTTTGGATAATAAACTATATGATCCTCCTTGACGTAAGGAGACAGAGATCTCTGGGATCCAGGATAAAATAGACCTGCCCTGTGAGGCTTAAAGAACTAAGAACTGTAAATGTGGTGGACATTGAGGAAGTGCTATTTCCAGGACTGCTATTTTCACTTCTTTTTCTCAGGGACCTCATTATTTTCCATTTTTGCCCATCTCTGCATTTGCTCCATTTTTTCTCTTTCTGTAGCATCTAGATCAGTTTACACATGGCATCAAGTAATTTTCAAGCCCTAAAATAACTTCTCTATCCAGGGCTTTCCACAGACAAGTAATAGTCTGCATATCCTTGCATCAATATCGAAAGAAATAATCTGATTTGGCCAACTCATCTGTTTGGACCAAGCCACATAATTCCTATGTTCCTCATAAGACAATAGATTCTGCTGCCTGTGGGTCAGGGTTCCATTTCTGCCCAGTCAGCCAAAGCTGGGAGGTGTCCTGTATCACAGTAGCAGATTCTCCCTGGCACTTACTTGTAGGCACAAGAATATGTCTATTACACTTAGTGTTACCAATTCTTGGGCCACACTTAACTCTTTGCTATTTCTTGCATTAACCATGCCCTTTTAAACCTCTAAACCTTTGCTTCTACCAAGACATTTTCTCTCCCACCTGCATCCCTGCCCCCTTCAGGAACTCATCCTCATCCTCCAGAGAGAAAGTCACATGTCATCCACTCTTGGTAGCTGTCCATAACCTCTGTCACATCATTATGCACTTTTCTCTCATCTGGCTTATCAGAAACAACAAAAATTGTTTTAGGAACCTGTTAAAAATTGAATTATTATGATATTTCACCAATCTCTGAAAATATATAAACATACATAGAAACAGAAATAGTAAACAAAAAAAGGGAGGGGAGAAGGGCTAAAATAATCTAGATTTCAAGTAAGAATGTATTTGCACAGTCTGGGTTCATTGTATTCCTCTGCAGCCTGCACCTTCAAACAACACCAGGTGTTGCCTCACCAACTCACTAAATATTTTGCTTTAGGAAGGCTATGTAGAGTCTCTGAATAACAGGGAATAATTATATTTATTTGGTAGGGCTATTACAACTAACCTGGCACATAACAAGTACTCAGTGAGTACTAATTATTATCGTTATTCTTATTAAGATATTATAAATGAATACATCTATAATAGAGGATCTATAAAATTACAATATTACTAGAGGCCCAGTGCATAAAATTTATGCATGGGGGCGGGGTCCCTCAGCCCAGCCTGTACCCTCTCACAATCCGGGACCCCTCAGGGCTGTTGGACATCCCTCTCGCAATCTGGGACCACTGGCTTCTAATTTCTTGCCTGCCTGCCTGCCTGCCTAATCGTCCCTAACCACTCTGTCTGCCTGCATGATCACCCCTAACCACTCTGCCTGCCTGCATGATTACCCCTAACCACTGTGCCTGCCTGCATGATCACCCCTAACCACTCTGCCTGCCAGCCTGATCACACCTAACCCCCTGAGCCCCCACAGCCGTGGCTTCATCCACAATGATGTTCGGAAGGTCATTAGGCTGTCTGGTCTAATTAGCATATTATGCTTGTATTATCATAGATAATAGATACTGTTTCCCAAAGAGATGATGAATTGCATAGGAGACCCATAAATTTGCATAGTTTGCCCAGTCTCCTTGCTATTTCTCAAATAAAACAAGCATACTCTCCACTTTCAAGGTTTTCCATTTTCTGTTCTTTCTGCCTAAAGTTCACTTTTTCTACATAGATATGTGGTTCATTTAATTCAAGCCTTTACTCAGTTTTCACCCTCAAACACGATCTAAAATAGCAGGTGTCAGCATTCTCTCATCCTTTACCAAGTTTTATTTTCCTCTATATTATTACCTAATATTATCTGTGTGTGCGTGTGTGTGTGCATGCCACTTTACCAATACAAGATTCAGGGGCAAAGGATTAGCCCATTTTTCCTTTGATAACTATCAAGTGTCTAGATGCACTATAAAATAAATGTGTTTCCCTTGTACATATTAGCTGTTCAATAAATGTTTATTTATTGTAACTAACTAGATAAGTGCAAAAATATAGGCATGAATCAAGTGGAAGGTAAGTTCAGAGAAGGGAGCCATTATGATCTTACATTTTTACAAGGCTTTAACTTGTGAAGCATGTTCAGAAGCATCTTTTTTCTTTCTTACACTTAGCTTTCTAGAGACACCCAGTGGCCTTGATGGGTACTGCTTAGAACTGCAAATGGCTCTAGTTAATGAGATTGGTGCCTTGTCACAAAGCAATTTGGACAGACTTTTTAAAATGGCCATTATTTATCCAATGAATATCAGAATCCTAAGAAATCAGATGAGAAATGTGAGCTACAGGGAGCTTTCCCAAATCCAAGAGCCAGAAAATGGCAAAGCTGGGACGAAAACTCAAGCCTGTCTGATTCCTAAAGTGATGTTAAACTCAAAAGACACAGTCCTGGGTCAGGAATAAAGAGCGTTATCTCAGGGATTTCAACCATTAAAAGTCATTAAAAATGCCCTTCAGCAGTCTGCTCATGCCTCCATTTCTCGTTCTCAAAGATTAAGTTGAACACAGCCTTCCATGTCCTCCACTGACAGATATTGGAGGTGGTGATGTACCATCTTCCCAGTGGCTTGGGCTCCTCAGAGAAAAATGTATTATGTGAATCCACTGTGCTACCATAGAGAAGCACATACAGCCTTCTCAGACTGGGATTCACTAGTACAGTGAACACAACTCTAAAGAGGCCTGAAGTTTTCAGGAATCTTCCCCACAGTTCTCCTGTGGAGATCCAGACTCTCAGTCAATGGTTGCTCAGATGTAGGGAGCTAAAATTAATAAATGTAACAATAAAATTTAGATTTTATATAGCATTCTGTGATTTTCTTAAGATAACTCTATGAGTTAGGGTTTTTTTCTTAAAGAAACAGGAGAGAGGAGAGAGGGAGGGAGGGGGAGAGAGAGAGAGAGAGAGAGAGAGAGAGAGAGAGAGAGAGAGAGAGAGATTATTTATTCTAGGTATTGGCTCATTTCATTATGGAGACCAAAAAAATCTCACATCTGCTGTCTGTAAGCTGGAGAATTCAGGAAAGCTGGTGATAGAATTCAGTCAGTCCAAAGGCCTGAGAACCCGAAGTGCCCATGTCTAAGGGCAGGAGGAAATGCCCATTTAAACAACCAGCAAAGTTGCCCTTCATCCACCTTGTTGTTCTAGACAGACCCTCAAAGAATTAAAAGATGCCACCACAACTGGTGAGGATGATCTTCTTTGCTCAGTCTACTCATTCAAATGCTAATCTCTTCCAGAATCACTCTCTCAGGCACACGGTGATAATGTTTTACCAGCTTTCAGGGTACCCCTTAGCTCAGTCAGGTTGACACATAAAATTAACCATCACAGTAGCCGAGATTAAATCATATGAACTGGGTGGGGTAAATGAAGAGGTTTAAATGTCAAATTAAGTTCCTTTTTCTGTTGAGTCACTGAGTCTAATCTCTTTCCCTGTGGATGGAGAGGCATTGAGAAACAGTGGGAAAAGCCTAGGCTCAGCAGTCAGAGCTGCCTTCTTATGAGTGTCAGGAACAGAGGGAAACCAAACCAAGCTTCTGTGTTCTATCTGATAAAAATGAGGTACTAATATCTACTTTACAATAATATTATATTAAGAATAATATAATTAAGCAAATAAAGGATCTATGATATAGTAAACAACAAAAACATGGTTGTTCTCATTATTGCTACTTCTAGAGGCTCGGTGCATGAAATTCGTGCACAGAGTGGGAGTTGGGGGTGGGGCTGGTGTCCCTCAACCCAACCTGCACCCTTTCCAATCTGGGACCCCTTGAGGGATGTCCCACTGGGATCGGGCCTAAACAGGCAGTCGGAGATCCCTTTCACAATCCAGGACTGCTGGATCCCAACCTTTTGCCTGCCATTGCCCCTAACCACTCTCCTGCCAGCCTGATCAACACCTAACTGCGCCTATGCTGGCCTGATTGCCCGTAACTGCCCTCCCCTGCAGGCCTGGGTCCCTCCCAACTTCCCTCCCCTGCAGGCCTGGGTCCTCCCCAACTGTCTTCCCCTGCAGGCCTGGGTCCCCCTCAACTGTCCTCTTCTGCAGGCCTGAGTTCCCCCCAACTGTCTTTCCCTGCAGGCCTGGGTCCCTTCCAACTGTCCTCCTCTGCCAGCCTTGTCTCCCCCAACTATCCTCCCCTACAGGCCTGGGTCCCACCCCAATTGTCCTCCCCTGCAAGCCTAGGTCCCCCCCCCCAACTGCCCTTCCTTGCTGGCCATCTTGTGGCGGTCATCTTTGACCACATGGGGCCAGCCATCTTGTGAAGGTCAATTTGCATATTACTCTTTTATTAGATAGGATTACTATTCACTCCCTTGCCCATCTCCAAGCCCATTCATTTGCATGGACCTGGAAGAATACTTTTACTCCTCTTTCTCTGATGTGTTATGTCACATTTGACAGAAAGCTCATCCTTTATTGTCAAACAGGCCTGTCTCCTAGCACCATAACTCCTTTTTACTGATATGATTGAAAAGTATATTAAATTCAGATTTCTAGAAAGTTACAATACATAAACACTACAAACCACAATAGCAACTAGTCTTCTTTCCAGAATTGGGTGATTGTTATAGAATCAGAAACAATGTAGCAAATATGAAATGTGTGAATGCTAATCAGAGAGTACTGTTTTCAAACTAGCATTAAAATGAATGTAATATAAGTGATAAGTAGCATGAGTCTACCATTGTGTAATTCTCAAATGATCATCCATTTGAAAAAGGTGCACTGTGCATTCAAACCTGCACAAAGGATAGTGCTACTACAGGAAATGTTACAATGCTGCCCCCTTGTGTTAGAAAATAAAACAAATTAAAATATTTCATTTCTGCTTGTCCAGGAAGTTTAGAATGGACTCACATTTTAAATGATTGTTTAAATATATCCCATAGTACTTTATGACATAATCTTATAAATTGTAATATTTCAAAAATACATTTTAAAAGAGGCTGGCCACTTTGAATGAAGTGAAATTCCATAAATAAAGGGAAGCTGTAACGCAAATTACCACATTGGCTTACCGTCCTTTCCAGTTTATACAGTTCGCTTTATACCTGAGATAAATGTATAAATGATAAACTTTGCAAGATACATACACCATCAAATCAGCATAAACTCTTTGTTAGTGGTGGTTGGGTTTAATTAACAAGTGAACAGGTGTGTAGGGCCTGGGGGATTTGATGGCATTGTGACATGGATTCCATACCACTGCAGCATTTTTCTCCAGACCATATTTTTTCCACAAAACTAGATGACTCTAATTTCATAGGTTCTTCCACTGTGTATTTTACTTATTTGCTTCTCTCTTTTTTTTTTTAAGACAAAAGGGGGCATTATTTTGCTTTAGTTTGATTATTCATTGCACTATACCTTTGAGGATATTCTGAGAAATTATGTAAGAATTGCTACTTCTCTCAAAGAGTTTATCCTAAACCCTTACTGACTTTTGGGATGACTAATGAGGTAAATTTACACTGAAGGAGTCTTCGTACTTCAACTAGGTATTAAGAGTACAAATGTTGTTCATAGATATATGTCCAATCTTTTCTCCATTAAATATTTTCATTATTTTCTTCCATAGCTGCCTGTTTTAGAAGAGTTTGGATGTATTTTCCTAGAACCAGTAACAGTAAACACTTAAATGAATACTGAAAATTAGATACCACGCTGAGGAGTTACAATGAACTCATGTGACATTCATATCAGCCTTTTGATTTTCAGATAGGACACAAAAAACACGTAAGAAACTTACCCAAGGTATCACCATTGGGAAATTCAAAGTTGAGAAAGATATGAACTCAGGTAATCTGATTCCAGAATCCATTGGCTTAAACTCACTAATCATGTATGTGTTTTTTTCACATGGTAATTACATTTTCACATGGTAGTGGCATTTGTTAATTACTCTTTTGCCTAGCAAATTTCAAATACTTACAGGCCCTGTCATCAATATTTTCTGAATGAGAAAAGAGGTCCAGAGGGTTAAAAGCTTTGCCTTAAAACATAGAGAAGAGAAGCATGACTCAACCCCATAACTTTCAGACTACTAGAAGTCAGTTTCCTTCTATATAAAACTGTCTACCCAGGAAAAGTTACACTATTAAAAAGACCCATTGAAAAATAATGGGTCCTTTTTAAAAAGGCTTATGAATTCATGGCAGCAACCAAGTATTAAATCAATCCTTTCTGATTGTGGGATCCTGTGTACCCGTCACAGGTCCATTAAGCTAGCCCAGCATCTACCTCCGTGTTCAATAGCAGTAAGCATGTTGCAGAAATCAAACAAGCAAAGCATATTTCTTTTTTTTATATAGCACCTTTAGCTCTTTTCCATACTCTATTTTATGGACAGAGCTCAAAACTATCTGAAGAGACTTGCTAGGAGTAACCAAGTAAAGAACAAAAAGATATAGCATAGAAGCAAAGAGGAAAGACAGCATTAAAGGCTGGAAAGCATCTTGGTCTCAAAGGCCCAGAACCATAGATTACTTAAATAATAGGACTTACAGAGTAAAGATCAGAGTTTAGCCCTCTTTTTTTTAGAAACCACAAAGCTAATTGGTGATCTTTTGTGAATTATTTCATCTCCGGGGTCTCCATCTATCATTTTAGAATGATATGAAAATAGATTATTTCTAAATGGCTCCCAGAACTAAAATTCATGGGATGGTGTAGGTATATGTACTCCATGGGATTATGTTAGTTTTAAATATTTATTTTAAATGTATTTTAGTGAAGTTAGTCCAGGAAAACAGACTGACAGATTCGCATGCATAACGTTCATGTGGGACGCCTATAAGATGATCAATACCTGTGAAGAAGTGACGGAAGCATGATTCTCAGAGAAAATAAACTTGGATATGATTACAATAAAGATCATAACCAAATCCCTGAAGATCTCTGAGCGAGGATGGCCCTCGAGTGTTATCCTAAACTGGGCACATAGACAAATGCCATAGTCATTTGATACAAGTTTACCCTTGAGCATGGCTGTCCCTTTCAGACAAGAGCAAGTCAGAGAGGGTAGCAGCTGAGAAAATGAGTGCTTTCAGTCCTGGAAAGGGGTTGCGGAGGGGATATTGGCAATACTCCAAGACATAACTCTACAGAGACAATACCTTTTGCATTCAATATTCATCTCCAAGATTAATAACTACTGTCGACTTCTCTCCAGAACTTCTGCAATATAATAAACTGAGGGCTTTACTGACTTTGGGCTACAAAGCAGCTGGGTCATTGTTAAACCCAATTTGTGATATACTTCTATACTCACAAACCTCAGCCTGAGAGGCCAAAACAAATCAACCAACCAACCTTGGGGGCTAGGGGCAGCCACTGAATGCAGTGAACACTGAGAGTTGAAGAGAGGCTGAGTTGCCCTGAAAGCTAAGGACCACAGCACTACCAAAGGATGTGACAGAGAAGGAATTAAGCCTGTGACTCCTTTATTACGTTAAGCTCCAAGGGTCTTAAAATGGTTCTGGGACAAAGGCACCTCTGGCTTTCAGCAAAACAATCCTCTCTGGAGGGAAAACACTCCAATCTAAGCTGGGAGGGTGTGTGTATGTGTATATATATATATATATATATATATATATATATATATATATATATAATTAAGCAATAAGCACACATTAAAATGTCACAAAATACACTAAGGTAAGCCACCATGAGTAAAAGTCAGAGAACTCTAAGAGTTGCAGATGTTGGAATCGTCCAATACAAAATATAGAATTACCGAGTTTGAAATGTGTAAAGAAGTGAAGAATAAAGTTACCAAGAAGAGCAATAGTGTACAATAGCTTTGCAAGATGTTACCATTGGAGTGAACTAGGTAAAGAGTGTACTAGGTAAAGGGTATTTAATTACATATGAATATATAATTATCTAAGAATAAAAAGGTGAATTAAAAAAGAAAAGCAGTGGATAGGTGGTCACACCACAGAGTAATCATCTGAACAACGTAAAAACCAGAAAACAGGAGATACAAATATACATACTTTAAAAGAGACTCCTGGAAGATACGGACATGGAAATTTTGCAAGTAAATAAATGAGAAAAAAAAAGACTCCCTAGACAAATCCATGCTAGACAAAAAGAAAAAAAAATAGAGCTAAAGGCAATAGCATTATTAGCATTAAAGTGAATCACAATATAGTGAATGAAAGTTCATTACATCAATAATATATACTAAAATTTTGAAAATTATATTGAGGTAATAAAATAACTTCAAAATCATTAACCAAAAGTTGAAAGAACTACAAAAAGATACTATCACCATAAGAATTAATAATAGTAACAGACCTCTCTCGATTATTTACAGGTCAGGCAGGAAAACAAATGAAGTCTTTAAAAAAATGGCGAAGAAACATTTATTTACATAAATTAAAGCCTCAAGGTGATACCAACACATACCAACTACATTGGCAAAAAATTAAGAAGTCTGACAATCTAAAGGGTCACAGAGTGAATAAAAGAAATGATACCTTTAAAACAGTGCTGTTAGGAGTGTACATTTAACCACTGTGAAAAATAATTTGGTGTCACCTAGTTAAACTCAAAGTGAGCTTACCCTCTTAAGCCAGCAATGTCACCAAAGCAAATTTCTAGAGAAAATCTTGCACCTATGTACAAGCAACCATGTCTAAATAACATTCACAACCAGAGGAAGCAAGGTAGTGCTACCTCATTTTACCTGATTTATTATTCAGGTATTTCTACAAACATTGTTGGAATGTCTGCTACGTCGCTAGATAGTCACTGCGGAAAACTACAAAGAGGTGGTGCTCAGAAACCCAAGGAACTGCAATCTATACACCTCTTCCTATATCTACATCTAAAATAGCATTTATACGTGATTTACTGCTCTGTGTGTGCATGCCTGCGGGCCTGTATGTGTGTGTTTTAAATGAAGAGGCTTTGAGAACACGGAGGGAGGAGGGACTGATTTTTGCTTGAAAGCAATAATGGTTGGTGGAAAGGCTGCAGAGAGAAAACAGTGAGGTGCTCTCATTGCTTCCTGAATTAAAACAGGACTGTTCACCAGAGAAACTAAAAATACCATCTTTAAAATGTGCTGAGTGAAACATGCCCCAGTCAAAGCAATAAGACGGTGGCAATTCCAGCAGCTCTCTCAGCTGCTGCAGCTTATCTTTTAGAAGGTGTGACTTTGGCTTAAAATCAGGAAGAATTCGCTGACAATATGGAACAGCCCACATTTAAATAAAGCACTGAAAAAAGAACCAAAACCGTGGGATGTAATCAGGCTTCCACTTAAAATAGCCCAGTGGTTAATCAGCCCGGAACCTAAAAACACTTGAATGATTTCTGAATGTTACAGCCATAGTTATGATATTGGCTGGATGGTGGGTTTCTTTTTTTAAAATCAACAACTTTTCTATTATTCCATTTAATTTAGTTAAACGTTATTTTTTCAGCTCCTACTATATTCCAGGTACTCTAATAGGTCTCAGAGAAGCAAAAATGAGTAGGACACAATCTCTGCCCTCAAGGAACTCACTCAGAGATGAGTATAGTAGACAAGCATCTAACCCAACAGATGACCAAGAAATGTGTTTCTTGTAACAGAATGAGGTTTACAGAGTTCAAAGGGGGATCAGGAGGCCTTCCTCAAAGAAGCAAAATATGAGCTGGTTTAGAGTGACACAGGGTATGGTTAATATGCTAGACAACTAAGTGGGAGAAGGGAAGTTTAAAACCTCTCTTAAGGAAACAGGCTGCAGTACTAGAACGAGCTTTGTGGGAAGCGGACCTGGGCTTGAATAAGTCACTGCACAGGCTCGGACAACTTAAAATTCTTCACCTGTGTGTGCGCGTGTGTGTTAACATGCACACACATGTCACTTGGTTTATTGTGTTGTAGTAATAGATTATGCCTTTGTTGTTCTCATAATTGCTTATTAAACATTAGGAGGGAGACACATGTCTGTAAGTAGAGAATGAAATACCCCCTAAAAGGGTGGTTGTTCCCTCAGTACCATGCCTGACTTTAGAGAATGTTTCATAAGTTGTCCACACTCCAGTGAGGCACTTCTCCGTGTTACTTGTTCCAATCCTCAAAATAAAAGGTCCTTGTGTCGTAATACCTAAAGTTTACAGGCTGTCCTGCAGCTGATATGGAGACACACGTGTCTTCTACATAGCAAAAGAAAATACAAATCACTTAAATAAATCTTCTTATTTAGAATGAATGCAATAGATTTGCTTATAATATTTCATTTTCCAGCAGTGTCAAGCTTCCATTTTCTTACATCCCTCTATGTTTCTGCTCATAGTTCTGGAGAAATTCACAAATTCATGCAGCATTTTCAACAGCTGTGCATGGAAACTATGGAACAGTTTGTAATATTAAGCAATCTGTATTACCAATAAACTTGTATACATGTAAATATAGATGTAAAATGCATGAAGTGCAATAGAGATAATCTTTACCTTGGCAACCACATACATGTTGGACACCAAGACTTGGATAATTTTATTTTTATAAAATATAGAATAAGAATTATTTCAGTCTTCTAAAATAGTAAATGTTTTTTTCTACTTTATTTAAATAACAAAACATGATTGAAGATGCATCTAAAATACTGGTGCTAAGTAGCTGTCAAGAGAAAGGTTTTAAAGACAGAATTTTGCCCAAAATTTCAGACACTTCTTTGTGCCATGTATAGCTCATGGTTTGAATTTGTTACTAAAAGATATAGTCACAGCTGGGCTGTTAATTATGATACTAGAGGCCCGATGCATGAAATTCGTGCATGGATAGGGCCCCTAGGTCTGGTCAGCAATCAGGGCTGATCTGAGGGGCAACCAGTGGGGCGACTGGGGACCCTGCTGGCACCTGCCTTGGCCAGCCTAGTGCTGCCCACTCACCAGCCCCGCCCTTGCCACTGCCACTGGTTGCTTCCCTCTGCGGGCGGAACAGTGAAGCATTGGGGGGAGGGGGTGGCTCCCTGCTGGCACCTGCCTTGGCCAGCCTAGTGCTGCCCACTCACCAGCCCTGCCACTGCCACTGGTTGCTTCCCTCTGAGGACGGAACAGTGAAGCATTGGGAGGGGGAGGTGTTGGCTCTCTGCTGGCAGCGGCCTTAGCTGGCCTAGGACCTGTGGGCTGTGGGCAACCCCTGTATTGAACGTCTGTGCCCTGGTGGTCAGTGCATGTCATAGCGACCGGTTGTTTCACCAGTTGTTCTGCCTTTCAGTCAATTTGCATATTAGTCTTTTATTATATAGGATTATATGGAACAATTTAAATATCACATGAAGTATTTTACAAGCCTGCCCCAAATGAAACAACATAAAATAATTATCAAATTTACCTTTAAAGCTGCACTCAATGGGAATGCCAACTAAATGGTATTCAAGCCATAAAGTTTTATTTAAACAGGATAAGAGATGCATAAGAAGAAATAAGAAAAACAACAGAATATCCTCAAGTAGGAACAGATCATGCTGCTTGGTGTAAAATGTAATTAATCTTGAATTTTAAATTTGTAATATTTTGGTATGAACAGTTGCTTGCTATTAATAACTTAGCAAAAGCCTACAAAAAGCGCAAAAAGATACGGGTTTGGCTACTTCATTTTATAAAGTATACAAAGCCTTTTTAAATTTTGGGGAAATTTTTTTGAAATTAAATGAACTGCATGCAAAATATGCAACATCATGACTTTCAATAAAACATAAACAAATTAGAAGGAGAAAATGAAAGTGTTTGCATGGTCATGAAGGAGATCTGTGTACAAATAAAACTGAGGCTATATTCCAGCCATTCTAGGTCTTAATATAGTTTCAACTGAGTAAGATGTTTGAAGAAAGCATCAAACTTATATTTTTAAGGTTTTCTTTTAATATCTGAGCATTGAATAAATTTTAAATAATAAGGAGCCTTGGCTAGAATGCTCAGTTGACTGGGTTTGATTCTGGTCAGGGCACATAAGCAGGCAGTGGGTGCCATTCCCAGTCAGGGTGCATGCAAGAGGCAACCGATGAATATTTCACCCTCACATCGATATTTCTTTCTCTTTCTCTCCCTCTTACTTCCTCTCTCTCTCTCCCTCTCTCTCAAAAACAAAACAAAACAACAAAAAAAGTCAATAAAAGCATGTCCTTGGGTGAATATTAAAAAATAAATAAATAAGTAAAACTCTATGAATCTAGATATTGCTTTGTAGATGTGGAAAATCACATCTTTGTATGAAAATAATATATTTGCCTAAAATAAACATTTGGGTTTTTTTCCTGAGATCATGACAATTTATCACATGTGTTTACCTTAAAATGCATAAACATATATACATTAATAGTTTATTTCTAAATCTAAGTATTCTTCAAGAGTTTTAATGACTGCTGAGTTGCCACTGCCTCAGAGGAGCCAAAATTCTCCAATTGTAATTAATAAAAAATATTGTCTTGGAACTATAGTAACTCATGGAAGGTGTTCTAATTTGGCAATACTGCTTATTAAAAACTAGTCATCCTGACAATATAACTCATAATTATGCTGAAATGAAAGCAAGAAAAATAAATGGAATAGAATAGAATAAAAATAATTATAAATTATGTCTTCATTATATTATTCATTTAAATATCACTGGATCATTCACAGACTAATTCAATACGCAAAATAATCATTAAATTTAACATCACTGGTATTTTTTCAATTTGCAGTGTTCTAAAAGCATAAGCACACAATTTTATACTTTTTTATTATTATTAAGGTAGGAGAGTTATTAGTTTATTAATGCTACTGCAAAAAATGATCACAAACTCAGTGGCTTAAAACAACAAATTTCCCAGCAAGCATGGTGCAATGGTTGAGTGCTGACCTATGAACAAGGAGGTCACAGTATGTTTACCAATCAGGGCACATGTCTGGGTTTCAGGCTCAATTTCCACTGTGGGACATGCAGAAGACAGCTGATCAATGATTCTTATCATTGATATTTCTATCTCTCTCTCTCCCTCTCCCTTCCTCTCTGAAATCAAATGAAAAAAAAATCTAACCTAATAAAAGAGTAATATGCAAATTAACCCTCACTCCATTACACCCACAAGTCATGCCCACAAGCCACACCCACCAACCAATCAGGAGAAAATATGCAAATTAACTCAAATAAAATGGCAGCAGCCACAGAGCTGGAGTTGCCCCAGGCAATGGAGAAAGCCAGGGTCCTGTGGGCCCTGAGCTCTACTCAAGGCAACAAAGTTTCAATTACAGAAGATAAACAAACTCCAGATACCTGCTGGGCTGGGACTTTGGGTTGCCAGACTTTGAGTGGGGGACCAAGGCAACAAAGTTTCAATTATAGAAGTTAAATAAATCCCAGATACCTGCTTCCAGCCAGGCACCCCAGTAGGAACCCGAACCCTGAAGGGGCTATGGGCAGCTTGAAATGGCCCTCAGCCCCTCACCCAGGCTGGCCACACCCCCATGGTGTGAAGGTCCCCACTGGGGGGCTTGGCTAGCCTGCAAATAGCCATCAGCCTCTCACCTAGGCCGGCCAGGGACACCAGCAGGTGGACATCCTTGAGGGGTACCAAACTGCGAGAGGGCACAGGCTGGCTGAGGGATGCCCCCCCCACCTAGTGCACAAATTTTTGTGCACCAGGCCTCTAGTATTTAAAAACACACAAATATATTTCCAAAAAATTCTAATGTGCTGAAGCCAAAATGGGTGAGTAGTGCCACATTCTCTCTGAAGGTCCTAGGGTAGAATCAATTTCCTTGCTTTTTCTATCTTCCAGGAGTTGCCTGCATTGCACAAACCACTCCAACTTTTGTTTATTATCATTTCTTCTCTGACTCTCCTCCCTCCCTCTTATAAGAATTCTTGTGATTTCATTTGACTGGATTTTTCAGGATAACCTTTCCACCTCAGGGTCTTTATTTGAATCACATCTGCAAAATCCTTTATCACACAAGGTAGCATATTCATAGTTTCCAGGTATTGTGGGGGCCGTTATTCTACCTACAGAGAAGATAGGACATTTTTTAGCTTGCTCTGTAAATGATATATATAAATATATATTGGGGGGCCTCCAAAGTGTACTCTGACTCCCGAAAACAATACCCTAGGATGGTCTTGAGATAGTAAAGTATAATTTGAACTGTGGGAGTTAGACATGCAAGAGAGAATTCCTGCATCTCTCCTGGCTTAGTCTCCAAGGACGGACTGAGACATGCTTAGGGGTGCTTCTGAATTCCAAAGCTGAAAAATTATTCCATATCTCATGGCAGTGGCCTAAGAGCTACTCCCTAAGATGCACTGCAAATGAGGGGATATGAACTGAGCATGAACAAACTACAATTTATTATTATTTGTTGAACACCTTCTGTGAGTCAAGCACTTTGCTAATTGCTTAACTTTTATCATCTCACCTAATTGTTACAACAGCTTTGAAAGGTAGATATTAGTATCATCATTTAATAGATGCAGAGTCTTAATATCAACATGATTAAGTGACAAGCTAGATTCAAAGCCTTATTTTTTTGACTATAAAACTGTGTGTTTTAGACACTATAATACAATTCCATATTTTATGAATCTGTATCTAATTACACAGTACTCTAAAAACTCATTTTCCTTTTATTATGGGCAAGCCATTTGGAAAGTTAACCGTTCCAGCTGTCACGTAGCAATCAAGGGTTTATTTGGCTTGAGTGCTGAATGGGGAGCACTCCCTGAGGGCAGCTGGATGGCATCAAAGGTGATCAGCAAGAAACTTCCTCAAACAGAGACTCTCAAATTTTAGCAGACGTGGAAAAGTAAGTCTCAAACTTTAGCGTCACCTGGAAGGTTTATTAAAACACAGATTGCAGCCCCCACACCCAGAGTTTCTAAGTTAATTGGACTTGGGTGAAGCCAATAATCTCAATTTTAACAAGTTTTCAGATGATGGTAATACTCTGGCTTAGAAACGACCATTTGAGAATGCCATCCTAAGGAAAGGTGTTCCCCTGAGAAAGGAGAACCTCAGTGGACGAAAGCAAATCCACAGGTTTCTGCCATGGTTTTCCCCACAGAGAGATTCGCCCTTCATTGCCAGACCTTGGAGGATCTGCTTCCTCCCAGGGAAGGGTCTAACTGAGTTTAGGATGATGGCTGGAACTGTGATCGCTAAGAAGGAGGAAATGGGAAGGGGACTCTGCAGCAAGTGGGAGGGAGAACCTCAGGCTAGAGCAAGGGATTTCCGTATGGGGGAAGTGAAATGTGAGGTGAAAGACAACTTTAGTGCAGAGTTTGGAGCGATTCACTGAAAGCAACCATTATGCCTCATTTGTATGTGGCTTTTCACAGTTTTCAAATCACTTTAGCAAACGTCACCATCCTTCAAAGAGTTGCTGTGGCACAGACTGCTCATTCTGCAGTGTGTTCAGAGCTTTGGGGAGTAAAGGACAGGATGGGTCTCACTGTAAACTGCATTTCATCAGCTTGGGAGACAATGGCTTATTTCCAGACCCTTTGAGAACACTGAAGCCCTGAAATAAGGTTACACTTTTTTTTTTTCTGGCAAAACCCCACACATTCCTAAACTTAAACTGAAAAAAATTGAAATCTCTCTCTTAACCATTATATGGTACGTTTGAATTTTCCTTTCCATCTTCCTTTTTTTTTTTACTTTCTGACCCCTTCTCAGGAATAGTGTCTACTAAGATAGAGACATTTCTACTTGCACATGGAAAGCAAAAAGGTACAGTGTTTTCACATTATGTTGCTGTATTCCAATCATACCCACCATTATAGAGTAACAATACAGGTCAGAAGGAGGAGAAAAATTGATGGAATTAACCAAAGGTCACAGTGGGAAAGAGCATTCTCGGTTACAGACCAGAGTGTGGAGCTCATTTACAATAGGATCCCCAGGCAAAAATGGTGAATTGGGCATTGGGGATTGAGTAGAAGTCCACGGAAAAGAAGGGAAGGTAAACACAATTTTCCTACACAAGCTGAGAGCAGATTTCTCAGGAGTTTTTAAAAATATAATTTTACTTAGGATAGAGAATGTCTCAGAGTTTGCTGATCATTACAGTTCATAATAACTCTATAGTATAATAGTGGCTGCTGCTGGTGTTCTCATATGGATATACCTCATCCTCTGCCTGGTGTACCTTCACCCATTTGCTGTGATTATTGGAGAATACAACACAGATAATTGCCCTGAACCAAATATGAGCACTTTGCTTGGGAGGCTACACCTCTCTCCACCCTTCACCAGGGTTAACTCAGCCAATGACCTGCTGGCATGGATCACAAAATGTCTGCCCCCTTGCCTCAAGGTAAGACTAGCTCAGTCAAGTCATTTGTGCTCTAGAGGATCTTGTGAGACCACATTCCTGCCTGGCACTTTCCCCCTACCCTCTTCTGTTTTTTTTACTTCCCTTCTTCTGAAAGTGTATTCATAACTAGATGCCTGGTGCATGAAATTCGTGCATGGGGGTTCGGTGTGTGTCCCTCAGCCCAGCCTGCACCCTCTCCAATCTGGGACATCCCTCTTATAATAAAGGACTTCTGGCTCCCAATCACTCGCCTGCCAGCCTGATCACCCCCTAAGCACTCCCCTGCCAGCCTATCGATGCCTAACTGCTCCCCTGCCAGCCTTATTGCCCCTACCTGACCTCCCCTGATGGCCTGATTGCTCACAACTGCCCTCCCCTATTGGCCATCTTGTGGTGGCCATCTTTGACCACATGGGGGAAGCCATCTTGGGTGTTGGAGTGATGGACAATTTGCATATTACCCTTTTATTAGAGAGGATAAGTCCTTTAAACAAGGATCCTTATATTAGGTTTTGTTCTGAGGAGCCCAATCTGAGGAAATTGATGTCAATGTGTTCTGGGAAACAGATCCTATAGATGGGACTGCTGGAATTAGATCATTCTGGCTGGATGGCAGTGAGAACCCCATCACTGGTCCCTGTTCTTGTCTAAGTTTGGTGGCTGTTTTGGTTTTCTACTCTCCCTTTCTCATGTTTAGTTAAGCACAGTTTTTGGTCAGTTCATACTGTCTCTGCCCTGCTCATATCTAACTACCTACTCTAACAGTATCAGGCCAAGAATGGATAGTTCTTGGAATGCTAGAGCAGCTTTTGGGCTTCCACCTATGGCGACCTGTGATGGAGTGCAGGTGGAAAGGAATACAATAGTCAGAACAATATCCTAGATGTCTAGAGGTATGAAGAAACAGTAACTATAAGAACTGTGGCCTGGGGGGGTTAGAGAGCAACCAAAGGATTTGTATGCATGCTTATTAGTATAACCAACAGACACAGGCACTGGGGCAGTGGGGGCTTGCCTGGAGTGGGAATGGCTGGGTGGGGGGTGAGGGGGTGGGGGGAGTCAATTGGGGAAAAAGAAGACATATGTAAAACTTTAGACAATAAAAAAAAGAATAAGAAGAACTATGGCCTGGCCAGTGTGGCTCAGTGGTTGAAGGTCTGAACCAGGAAGTCCCAATTTGATTCCCAGCCAGGGCAGCTGATCAATGATTCCCTCTTCTCTCTCTCTCTCTCTCTCTCTCTCCCTCTCTCCCTTTCTCTCTCTCTCCCTTCTTCTCTGAAATCAATAAAGTATATATTAAAAATCTGTGGAATTAGTTAGCTGTTGCTAGGCACCATTGATTGAAGAAAGAAAATGACATGCTCAGGTCTATGAATTAACAATTTAAAGCCAAGTGTGAGAATAACAGGGACTCCTTGCAGCAGAAGAGAAATTCTGCTCCTGCTGCTGAATGGCAGTCATAATAAAACAGGGACAGGATTTAATTGTTAAGGGATCTTCAGAAGAGGCAGAATTTCAGCCTAGGCAAATCTCTTACACTCTGTTAGGGCTCTGGTAGGAAAAAGTGGGGCCTGCCCCTTTAAAGGAGACGTCTATATGGCACATTAAGAACTTCAAATCCTGAGCTTATCCTGAATCTTATGGACCTGAAGACACACACACACACACACACACACACACACACGGCTGAAGTTCTAGAAAGTCCTCAAATGAGGCAAGTGCCTTAGGAGACATTTCTTGCCCTTCTCATGATTTATCCAATCTCCTCTCTAGGCTCAACTTTCAGCATAATCTGACTCAGAAAGTGCTGGGCCAGCTAAGGCAGAGAAAGTATAGGCCTACAGAATTTCAGGACCTGGATAACACATTACCCTCAGGAACTAAGGTTTTATAATGGGCTAGATTAAGAGGCGACAGGATATAAAGCTGGAGTAGGGAGAGTTTTTGCATAATTTCCAGCCACACAGGATTTAACACCCTGGCAAGCACCCTGATGGCAGTTGTAAGAGGCTGTTGGAATGGTCCTTAAAAGCTAGAAAAAAGCAAAGGCCTATATTAAGCAAAATAGAGATGCTAGAATTGCTGCAGCAAAGCATAGAGGAAAAGTTTATGAAGTTCATGGAATCATGCATAAGGTCCACTTTACAAGATAGAAAATGCTGCGGCTGACCTTGCCCCTCATGAAGGCCCAGAAGATACTCCCTTTATAAAGGCGATAGGTTGGGGAGACACACAAATCACTAAATAGGTGGGAAATAATGACAGGACATATTGCTACAGTACTGTGTTCCTTAATAGCAATAGGGTTGGTAGGATCTGAATATAGCAGAGGCCATAGAAAGAATCAGAAGTTCCTATTCACAATGACAGATAATAGTGCACACTCATAGTCATGCTCCCGGGCTGTGTTAACCCTCCTGCTCCCTGTTGTAATATTATCAGAAGACTCTTTGGTCACCTCAATATTCTGCAGATGGTCCACTCTGTTCATGATGTCATGTTAATTATACCTGCTGAGCAGAAAGTGGCAGATATTCTGATGCCTCAGAAAGACACATGTGCTCCAGAGTGAGACAAAGCCCAGGAAGATTTAGGAGCCTGGCACATAGATAACGTTTCTAGGGGTCCAATGCTCTGGGCATCCTGGGAAATTCATTCCAAAGTAAAGGATAACATTACCTCGCATCTCTAGCACTAAAAAGGAACCACCATGCTTTAACTGGTGTTTGAGGGGCAGCATATAATACGTTTGAGAATACTGTTATGACCCATTTCTCAGATTATATCAAAAGTGGTTGAGTGAAGCCCAGGGCAAGGAAAGGTTTTAAATAAGGTACAGAATTGTTCCTTGAGTCACATTACTAATGTGGATTTTTGTAGTAGCAAAATATATCATGTAAAGTGCACACTCCTAGGGTACTAGAGAGAAGCTATGGCATCTGTAGCAGAGAAGTATAAACTATTGATAAACAACTCCTGTCATGCCATTGGGCCCTAGTGGAAACTGAGCATCAAACCATGGCACAAGTGACATCAAGAGACCCTGTGACTCAAGCTGTCCATCACTAGCTGAATACAGTGACATGTGAGCGACAGTTCATCCCAGCACACTTTTCCCCAAGTCCATATTCTGTGATGTCACTTTGGCAGCTTGTAATCAGCCATGATGGAAATATTCACATAACAGAACTCGGCAAATACTACAAATCCAAGATGGTATTATGCAGAGGCAATCACCAGCATGCCATTGATACTAACAAACCCAGCAAGTAATAAAGTTAGGTGACCGCAGCAATAATCCACCATAACATGGTGTGATACACCTGAGATCAAATTTGAGCAGGTCCAGGGAGCTGCGTAAATATATGTCCCAAACTCTCATGTTATCTGTCACTGGTACAGCAATGCTAAATAAATAAATTGGATACATCAAACTGAAAAGCTTCTGCCAAGCAAAAGAAAAAGGCAATCTAATCAACAAAAGGAGAAGACAATCTAATGAATGGGGGAACATATTTGCAAATCACATATCTGATAAGGGGTTGATGTTCTAAATATATAAAGAACTCAATAACAAAAAACAACAACAAACAATCCAATTTAAAAATTGGCGGAGGATATGAATAGACATTTTCTGAAAGAACATATACTCATAGTCAACAGGTACATGAAAAGGTGCTCAACATCACTTATCACTGGAAAAGTGAAAATAAAAACTACAGTGAGTTATCACCTCACACCTGATAGAATGATTATTATCAAAAAGACAAGGAATAAGTTTTAGCAAGGATACAAAACAAAGGGAACCCTTCTGCACTGTTAGTGGGAATGCAAGTTGGTGTAGCCACTGTGGAAAACACAATGGAGTTTCCTCAAAACATTGTTTTACATTTAAAACCAGAACTACCATATGAGCCAACAACTCCACTTCTGGGAATTTATCCAAAGAAAACAAAAACACTAACCTGAGCAGATGTATGGACCCCCATGTTCACTGCAGCATTTTTTACAATAGCCAAGATATGAAAACAACCTGTGTCCATCGATGGATGAATGAATAAAGGACATATGTGGGAGAGAAGCGGAGGTGGGCAAAATGGTGAAGAGACTCAAAAGCTATAAGCTTCCAGTTTAAATAAAAATAAGTCCAGGGAATGTAATGCATAGAAAAATGATTATAGTTAATACATATCACATATTTGAAAGTGGCTAAGAGAATAAATCTTAAATGTTCTCATCACAAGAAAAAAAACACTATGTGTGGTGATGGATGTTAACTAGACTTATCGTAGTGATTGTTTCACAGGGCACACAAATATTGAATAATTGCATTGGATACTTGAAACATAATACAGCAATTAAACCTCAATTTTTAAAAACGGAGAATTTATTCTAAAACCCTATACACCAATAATTATACTTTGGTTAAAGACATTTTTTAAAAATATATTTATTGGTTTTTTACAGAGAGGAGGGGCGAGGGATAGTTAGAAATATCAATCAGCCGCCTCCTGCACACACACCATTGAGGATGTGCCTACAACCAAGGTACATGCCCTTGACTAGAATCAAACCTGGGACCCTTGAGTCTGCAGGCCGATGCTCTATCCACTGAGCCAAACTAGTTAGGGAAAAGACATTTTTGTTTTTGCTTTACCTTGATGTATAATGCCCACCTGTATAATGTATAATGTTGTGGAGTTAACTGTAAATAACATGGAGAGTGGAAAGGACATTATATACTAGAATGTGTTATAGTAAGAATATTATCTATATTGTAAAGTATTTACACCTATTATTAGAATCATGTAGGCCATATCCTATCTTAAGTGCCTTCTATATAAAACCTGTAATTACAATATTCTAATATAATTTTGACCTGATTGATCCCAGAATATATAAGCAATGAAGTGTGGAGGGGATGATGTATGATTTAAATATCCAGTGTCCATTATCTCACATACCTGAGATGGGTAGCCCAGGGAAAGAGGGGCCTTGTGAATTGCTGACTTGTAGATTGCAATGCTTGATACACAAGTCAGAAATGCAGTTTCTGCAGTCAAAGGATTTCAGTGGCTGGTAAAAACCCTGGTAAATGCTAAACAGATGTGTGTGTCGTCAATTTCCCATCCTGACACCAGCTTTTGTTGAATCGATGGCATTTGTGCAAAGCATCTGTGGGTATTCTGATCTTTAAAACAGGGCTTTAGTATCTGTCATTGAGAAGCAACCCAAAAGTATAAAATATTTTTATTGAAAGCTTCATCAGACCGTAAACTTGCGACAGACTGTGGTGAGAATAAATTACATCCCATGTTTCTGAGCTACCACCTTGGAGGATTGACCGCTTTCCCCCTTTGTAATAAGGAGGACAACTGAAATTGCTTCCAATGTTGCAGAAAGCACCAGGCAAATTGCACCACTGTCCCCAACAGAGGTGAAAGCTGGGATAAGTGAACACTAAGGACTTCACACCTAAGCTAATAGATGCCCAAATAGAATCAACATGTTCACAACTGAAACATTTAGAGAAGCAACGCACAACCCTCAGGCAGATGGAGGTGGGAGACAAGCAAACTGATATTTATAATTTTCTTTGAGGAAACAACAAAGAAGCCAGAACTGTTTCTTGAGAAAAAGTGTTACCATTAGAAAAACCATGAAACAAGACTCCCTACCTTCTTTATCTCCGTACCTCTTCCTGTCCAATTGAAAATGCGGCTGACAACAGTTCTATTATATCATTAACACCTGAGCATTATTAAAGCAGCACCATTATCTAACATGGGACGTTCAGTCCCACAACAGGTAGGTTGGCTTGTCATAGGAAAAAAATGCCCCCAGACAAAAACTCATGCTTGGAGATCTGGACAATAAATGCCTTTGGCTGAAAGGAGAGCAGCTGACCTAACCTAATTCCTTGAGAAAATCTAGACTGCAGTTCTCAAAATGTAGTCCCCGGTCAGTTCCCATAAGTATCACATAAAATCCTGTGAGAACCACAATTTTCAGGCCCTACTCCAGACTCTCAACTCTGAGGCTGGAGTCCAGCATTCTGTTTTTCAGTAAGTGTTGGAGGTTGATCCCATGCACTCGACTCTTTGACAACTACTGATTTCCACTTTTGGAGAAGAGGTTCTCCTATTTCTCTTGTCATTTCCTCCATATTCATTCTGCCTTGGATTTACATATCTCCAAAGAAGGTATTTCTAATCTTGTCTAAAGTTCACCGTTTTCCTTGTACTCCCCCAGCTAGATTCAATAACAATTATTGCCCATCTTTTTATCTTCAATCTCTCCCCACCTACTGTTTCTTCTGTTCATCATCCTAGTACTTAAGAGTCTCCATATTGTAACACTTCTTAATCTCAACTCTGATTAATTTCCATTCTCATTCTTTGCTTTCATAAACAAAAATATTAAAAAGTGATATTTTGTTGCTATCCTTTCTTCCTAAGCCCCAATATATGCTTTCAAAAAGGTTTACTTTGTCCTTTAGTATCAGTTTTCATATAACATTCAGTACACAAAGGGACATATGTACATACCCAACAGAACTAGAGCATTACCAATGCACTGTGGCACATTCCTCCCCATCCCTTTGCCTCCTGTGTTCATTCTTAAATCCAGTGCATTTTGACTCTATAACTCTCCTAAGACTTTCAATAGTATTACCAGCACCCACTAAAATGAATCAGCCAAAGGACTTTTCTCAGTCCTCATCTTACTTATACTCTATGCAATGTCTATCTTTCATTGCCAAACCTTCCATATGGCCTAACTTCTTTTATAATAATTCACTATTCTCTTTCTTCTGCTACTTTTCAGGCTGTTCATTTCTGCCTTCTCCCTGACTCCTTCCTCCTTATTTGGCCCCATGTTATTATTATGTCTTAGGGTTATATCTTTAGCTAAAGATAAAAATTGGTATTGATTAACCTCTGCATACTTGGTGTGGGCAATCTCACTCATTTCGTTGCTTCATTGCCACTTGTATATCTATGATCTCCTAATTATGATACAGACACATGTTTTTAATTGCTCCCAATGTTCACTTAGTATTTTAAATTCACCCTATTAGAAACTAACCCTTCCATCTTTCACTTCACACCTTATTCCCAGCCCCACCCATTTTTGCACTTTCTTCATTACCATTCATCCAGTAGGTCAAGCTAGAAACCCCTGTGTGTTCATGGCTTCTCCTCCTTCTCCTAATCCACATTCAACTGAGCACCAATTTCTATTCATTCAACCTCAACATTGCTCACATTGTCCTCCTCCTTTTAATTCCCTCGTCTACTTCCCTGCTCAAATCCCTCCGCATTTAGCACCCACATCACTCTGAAAGTCTCCTCTCTAGATTTTCAACCTACAACTTTTCTCTTTCCAAACACCTCTACATTGTCTGTTATCACCTTACTAGAGCCCCAATGCACAAAATTTGTGCAAGGGGCTTGGTGCTCACCGCCGCAGCCGTAGGCCTCTGCCTTGGCCCCCGCCCACTGCAGCTTCGTCGGGCAGGACATCTGGTCTAATTAGCATATTATGCTTTTATTATTATAGATTACCTTACTAAAATACAGATGTATAACAAAATTCAATGGCCTCCATTCATTGATTTTGGATAAAGCCAAAACTTCAGGATCCTTCATGTTCTAACCCCTGCCCATCTTTTAAAACTCAGACTTCCTATCTTTTATTTACCTGGTAAGCCATACCTTCTCACATATCCTAAATAGCCTATGAACACTTGAATTCCTTTGATATGCCATTTGGTCTTAAGTAGTCATAGTCTTGTTCATGCTATTTCCTCTGCCTTAAATGTTATTTCCACTTTTGTCCAGCAGATAGATGCTTAGATTCAAGGTCAAGGACAAATATCACTCTTGTTTCTCTCTCCAAGCAAGAATTAGATGCTCCTGACCTGTATTCTTATTCTAGAACTACACACATTGAATTACATTAATTTGCTTATATCTATTTCCCCACTCAAGTCCAAAGTGTTAAAGATTCATTCACTTTTTTTTTCATTCACTTTCCCCTAAGTCCTTGGCAACCACTTATCCTTTAATGTATGTCTACAGTATTGTGTGTGTTTTTCTAGAATAGCATGTAATTGGAATTATATAGTATATTGCCTTTTCATATTTAATTCTTTCACTTAGCAACATGACCTTAAAATTCATCCATGTCGTTTTTGGCTTGATAACTTGTTTTATTTTATCACCAAATAATATTCCATAGTATGCATACACCATAATTTATCAATTCACCTATTGATAGCATCTTGTTGCTTGCAGTTTTTGGTGATTTTTAAATAAAACTATTATAAACTGTTTTGTGCAGATTTTTATATGAATATAAGTTTTTAAATCAGAAATACATAGGAACATGATTTTCAGATCATATGGTAACACTGTTTAGCTTTATAAAAAAAAAAACACCAAACTGTCTTCCAAAGTGGTTGTGTCATTTTGCATTCCCACCAGCAATGTGTGAGAGTTTTTGTTTATCTACATTCTTGTCAGCAATTGTTGTTGTCAATTTTTATCTTTATTTTAGCCATTCTAATAACTGTGTAATGGTATCTCATTATTGTTTTACTTGGCAATTCTCTAATGGCAAATGATTTTGAACATCTTCTCAAATGCTTGTTTGCCATCTGTATATTTTCTTTGATCACAGACCCATTTTTTAATTGGTTTGTTTGCTTTCTTATTATTAAATCTTTTAAGTTTCTTGTATATTTTGGATACAAACTCAATATCAAGTATGTGTTTTGCAAATATTTTCTTTTAGTCTGTGCCTTGCCTTGTCATTATTTTCATTGTCTTTTACAGAGCAGACATTTTTAATTTATTGAAGTCCAATTTTCAACTTTTTCTTTCATAAATCATGCTTTGGAATTATATTAAAAAACTTGTAGCCCAACCTAAGTCACCTTGTTTTTTTTCCTATATTTTATCTTCTAGGTGTTGTATAGTTTTGCATATTGCATTTTGGTCTATGATCCCTTCTGGATTAATTTTTTGTCAAAAATAAAGTGTAAGGTCCTGTTTTGATTTTTTTTTGCATATGAATGGCTAATTGTTCTAGTACAATTTGCTGAAAAGACTCTCTGTTCCTGACTGAATTGTCTTTGCTCTTTCTCAAAACCATTGACTATATTTTATGCATCTATTTCTGGGCTCTCTGCTCTGTTCCATATATATTGCCAATATCTTATCTAATAAAGAGGGAATATACTAATTGACCCTTACACTGTCGCAAAGATGGCAGTACCCACAGCCAATAAAGAGGGAATATACTAATTGACTGCCATGCCCTCAAAGATGGTAGTGCCCACAGCAACAAGATGGCAGTGCCCAGTCCCCTCAACCCCGCTGGGGCAGCAGCAGCGGCTGCTCCGAGTGCCTGCCTCTGGAGACCCCCAGTCCCCTCAGACCCCCAGATGCCAAGGGCCTGAGGTGCAGGCAAGCCTGAGATGATGGTTGCCCAGCTGCCCAGGGCCACCCAAGGCTCAGGTAACCAGGGCCAGCCGAGGCTTGTGCTGCCAGCAGTGGCAGCAACAGAGGTGTGATGGGGCATCACCTTTCCCTGATCGCCTCTTGGACTGTGAAAGGGGCAGGCCGGGCTGAGGGAACTCCCTCCAGTCCATGAATTTTTATGCACCATGCTTCTGGTAAGCTATATTGACTATTATAGCTTCATAATAAGTCTTCAAGTCAGATATTGTGTGTTCCAAATTTTTTCTTCTTCTCCTTCTCCTTCTCCTTCTCCTTCTCCTTCTCCTTCTCCTTCTCCTTCTCCTTCTCCTTCTCCTTCTCCTTCTCCTTCTCCTTCTCCTCCTCCTCCTCCTCCTTCTCCTCTTCCTCCTCCTCCACCTCTTCCTTCTTCGTCTTCTCAGTGTTATATTGGCTCTTCAAGATCTTTGTCTTTCATAGAAAGATTAGAATCAATTTGCCCATACATACAAAATAGTTCATTAGGATTTTTATTGAAATTGCATTGAACCTGTAGATAAAGTTGGGAAAATTCATCCTAATAATTTTAATCTTTTAATCCATAATTATAGTATATCTATTTATTTAGAGCTTCTTTGATTTATTATCAGAATTTTGTAGTTTTCTGCATATATAACCTGCACATTTTTAGATTTATATCTAAATATTTATCCTTCTTATTTTGTGCTACTGTAAATTGTATTTATTATTATTATTTCAAATTGTAATTGTTCATTTCTAGTGTGTAGGGAAACAATCAATTTTACACATTAACCTTGTGAAATCTGCAACCTTGCTATACTCACTTGTTACTTCCTGGATTTGGGTGGAGTTTTTGTTTTTATTTTTTGTTTTGTTTTCGTCAACTCCTTGGGATTTTCTGCATAGATAATCATGTCATCTGCAAACACAGAGTTTTATTTCTTCCTTTCTAAACTGTGTTCATTTTATTTCCTTTTCTTGTCTTATTGCACTGAGGACTTCCAGTGTATGTTGAATAAGTTTAGACAGACAGGACATCCTTACTTTGGCCTCAATCTTATGTAGAAAATATCTAGTTTCTGACTATGAAGTATGCTAGCTATGTGGTTTTTTATAAAGGTCTGCAAGTTCCGAAAGCTGCCATTGATTTTTAGTTTGATAAGAGTTTTTATCATAAATGAATATTGGATATTGCCAAATAGTTTTTCTGCATCAATTGATATGCTCTTATAATTGTTCTTTTTCAGTCTGTTGATGCAGTAGATGGTATTCATCAACTTTAAAGTGTTTAGCCAGCTTTGTATATCGGAATAAATCTCACTTGGCCAGGATGCATAATCCTTTAATGCATTGTTAAGTTTTATTTGCTAATTCTTTTGAAGATTTTTGTATCTATGTTCATTGAAGATATTGGTCTGCAGTTTTCCCTTCTTTGAATGTCTTTGTCTGATTTGGGTGTTATGGTAATGATGGCCTGATTACTGTCTATTTCAATATTTGACAAAATTCATCAATGAAACCATCTAAACTTGGAACTGTTTTGTGTGGGGTTTTTTGTACACTATTAATTTTCTATTCAATGTCTTTAATAGAAATAGGCCTATTTGTGTTATCTATTTCCCCTATGTGAGTTTTGGTAGTTTACATCTTTCAAGAAATTAGCCCAAATATCTAAAATTTTAAATATGTGGCTACAGAGCTGCTTATAGCACTCTTTTGTTATTCTTTTAATCTCCATGAGATCAATAGTTATGATATCTCTGTTGTTTCTGAAAATGGTATTCTGTTTCTTCTTCTTTTTCTTAGTTAGGCCTGCTAGAGATTCAACCATCTATTGATCCTTAAAAGAAACATGTCTCGGTTCTATTGTTTTCCTTTTTTCAATTGCACTGATTTCTGTTCTGATTATATTATTTATTTTATTCTGCTTCTTTAGTCTTAAATTGTTTTTTTTTTTAGTTTCTTAGATAGAATCCTTGTTAATTTTAGTTTCTTCATTCTTGTCAAATATATATAATATAATGCTATAAATTTCTCTCTAATCACTACTCTTGCTGTATCCCACAAACTATAATAAATTATATTTTTATTTTTATTCAGTTCAAAATATTTGTAACTTTCTCTTATTTCTCTTTGACCACCTTTTATTTAGACTTTGGTTGCTTAATCTCCAAACATTTAGGATTTTCCAGCTATCTTTGCTTAAATGCATTGTGGTCTGACAACATATTTGTATAATTTTTATTATTTTAAACTTGTTAAGGTGTGTGTTATAGCCCAGGATAATTGTATCTTAATGAACATTCAATAAAGCTTAAGAAGATAGGGTATTCTGCTATTGTTAAATGGAGTATTCTAAAATAATTCAATTAAAACAAGTTGATTGATAGTGCTATTCAGGTCAAATATATCTGTAATGATTTTCTGCCTGTTTAGTGCATCAATTACTGAAAAGGCGGTGTTGAAGTCTACAACTATAATAGTAGATTTGTCTCTTTCTCCTTGTAGACCTATTAGTTTTGCCTCATGTATTTTGATGCCCTGTTGTTAGGTATATACACATTAATGATTGCTATGTCTCCTAATGTATTAGCCCTCTATATCCCTGATAATTCTTTTTGTTTTAAAGTCTTCTTTAATTAACTTTATATAGTTACACTAGCTTTCTTTTGGTTAATATCATCATAGTATATCTTCCTCCATTGTTTTATTTTTAACAAAACTAAATCTTTATATTCAAAGTGGGTTTCTATTGTACGACATGTAATTGGGTCTTTTGTTTATCCATTCTGACCATCTCTATCTTATAATTTGTGTATTTAGATAACTGGTATTCATAATTTTTGATATAGTTGGGTTAGTATCGATGATATTTATAGCTGTTTGTATTTATTGTTATTGCTATTATTATTTGTCCTACCCTCTTTTTCTGCCTTCTCTGGTTTTAATTAAGCACTTTAAATAATTCCATTTTTCTCCTCTCTTAACATATTAATTATGCTTTTTTAAAAAAATAGTGCTTTCCCCAGGGCCTGATGGCTTCACAGGGGAGTTTTACAAAACATTCAAGGAAGAACTAAAACCTGTCCTCCTGAGACTACTCAGAAAAATTCAGGAGGAAGGAACACTCCCAAAATCATTCTATGAAGCAAGCATTACCCTAATACCAAAACCAGATACAGACAACACAATGAAAGAGAATTACAGACCAATATCCCTCATGAACATAGATGCCAAAATCCTCAACAAAATCTTAGCAAACCGGATACAACAGTACATCAGAAAGATCATACACCATGACCAAGTAGGATTTATCCCAGGGATGCAAGGATGGTACAATATCCGCAAATCAATAAAC
>PVJC01018271.1:0-31550 GCA_004026665.1 Murina feae | reverse complement strand
TCGGTGGGGTGGCAGGTGTGGGGAGCGATCGGAGGGGTGATGGGTGGTGTGGGGGTGGGGAGCCGATCAGCGGGTGGTTGGTGATGTGTGTGGGGTGGGTGGGGTGAGATGTGTGGGTGGCAGGTGGCAGGTTGTGCGGGTACAGGCTGGGCTGAGGGACCCCCAAGTGCACAAATATTTGTGCACCGGGCCCCTAGTTTCCAAATAAAGTCACATCCAGAAGTTCCAGGTGGACATAGATTTGGGGGACATACTATTCATCCCATACATTGTTTTGGACATGAGAATTAAATGTGCAGTACACTTTTAAACCAGACTGTAGCAATCAAAAAATTAATTGTATCTTCTCAAGTAGTAAATGTGAGACAATAACATGTATATGGATTGACCATTGAATTAACTTTTAAATATTTACTTGGTTTTTCTTTATTGTTTTATGTTATCCTTTCCAAGTCCATGTCTTCACAATCAAAATATTTCAGTGTGCAAGTATTTGTTGTATATACTGCCTTTCTTCTTTTCTTATTAAAAGCAAACAAACAAACAACAAAAAAACCCCACCACATTTCTTTGTGGTAAGTAGATTGAGAGAGAAAGAGAGAAGGGTAGGTGTCAGGGGACCAAGGTTTAAAGAACTTTGCTTTTTCAGTCCATAAGCTTTCATCAAAGATCCATTTACTCTCCTTAGAATTGTGAAGGCCCAAATAGAATTTCATTACTTTGAAAAAAGCAAAGTGGGCTTTCTGGACACTTCCATTCTCCCACTCTGATACAAAGCAGAATAAAATCAGATGGAGAAAGGTCATTGATCCCACCTGCCTCCTAGTATTCAGACCCTCCCTGCCTCCACCTGCCAGGCTGAAGGCCCATCCCAAGGACTTGCATAATTGCAGTGTTTTATTTCTGTGATGTGAATTCCTCCTCTGGACAAATTCTTAGTGTTTGCTGACCCTTTGCACACACTAAGGAGCACGTCTGGTGCAGGCGTTAGGAATACATCCATGGCCTGGATACAGAGCTGGAGCAAGGGGGGAGGGGGAAGGTAAGGGACTAACCTGCTAAATCAGCTCACAACCCAGGATCAACCCTCCTACACAGGGCAGGTCCAGCTTGTGAGACCTAAAGTTTTGACAATTTGGGGACATTTCTTCAAGACAAAAACACAAAGATGTGTTACTTTTAGACATTTTATTAAGAAGCATGTGATGGGCGCACATTGAGGGTACATCCCCCAGGGCCTAAGGAAGGGCCCACACTGGAGAGGGGCTCATTGACTGTCTCAGCTCTGGCCTTGAATGTCAGTAGTCCCTTCTGATCCAGACATGCCATCATAGTGGCCTCCCTTGGAAATCTGGGCAGCTGCCCTGGCCCTTCAACTGACCACAGGAGCAGTCATCTCATTTCCTACCCTACTGAACCATTCAGATATCTCAGTCCCCAAGGTCCTGGAGTTGAAAACTCTAGTTGAGGGGCCCTGAAGTGATGCATGAGGCTGTATCTCCTTAATCTCCAGCCTCCCAGAAAAATAAGTGGTAATAGCAGCCAAAATCATCAAAGTAAAAAGAAGGGTTGACAAGTGGAGGGAAGTCTTTGCAGAGGAAAAGTTAGAAAGTCAAAGGTGGTTGATTAAATCCTGAACCCATGCCTGTGGAAGGACAAGGGGAAGGTGGTCCCTGAAGCCACAGGACATGAGAATCAACTGGAAGTATGGAGAGAGAAACAATGACAGAGACTGGCCTCCGACCAAGATCTGGGGACCAGATTCTAGAGCTGTTTTAAAAGACACCAAAAGGGAGATGAAGAATGTAGCGTTCTAGCTGTCCTCACTGGTCACATCCCAGTACGGACAACAGAGGAGAACTATGAAGTGCAAGGTGGCTCAGGAATACTGAGGCTCCATGGCCATTCTGCAGTCACAAGACTTGGCCATTTGGCCCACCAGTAGCTTGAGAGGGGAAGCAAAGGTCACAGGACATAGGGCATGGCTGTTTCTCCAGACTTCGCACTTCAAGACAGGCATAGAGCAAATATCCTCATTTGCCTCATAGCCTCTATGGGTTTACTGTCCACTCATTTATGTCTTTAGTTCATCTATAGCTTAAAGTCCCTTGCAAGAATGATGGTTACAATCTGCTACCTATTGCATAATTCTTTAGAGTAATTTTATATTTTCCTGACTAAGAATGCAAGGGAACTAAAACAGCAGTTTACTTCATTCATGACTGGCTGCCTTCTCTTTTCCATTACCTTCTCTGCCTGTCTGCCTCCTTTCTTCCTTCCTGCCTCGCTAAGTCCTTTTTCTTTCTTTCTTTCTTTCTTTCTTTCTTTCTTTCTTTCTTTCTTTCTTTCTTTCTTTCTTTCTTTCTTTCTTTCTTCCTTCCTTCCTTCCTTCCTTCCTTCCTTCCTTCCTTCCTTCCTTCCTTCCTTCCTTCCTTTCTATTTTGCCTCTCTTCCTTAATGGACATTTATCAAGTACTCATTTGGGAATGGGCTTTGTTCTAATAACCAAATTGCTATCATATTGGCCACATTTACACTCACATTTATTTATTTTCTCTGTGAAGTGAGTTCCATTGCACCTTGAGCAAATGCCCCTAAACTGTACTCTCTTGTAGGTTGGCAGCTAGACAATGCACCCCAATGGGCTATGACATTCATTAAATGATATTCATTAAAATAATAAAGCCAATGATTTTTAAATTTTAGATAATCTATTTCTGTCTAATTATTTGTATGCATACCTACCTTATGTGCACTTTAGAACCATATTAAATAAACTTTGGTGCACAAACATTGCCATAAATGTTGAAAGGATATGCTTATGTGTCCATTTATCAAAATGTGATGATACAAGTTCTTGTCCCAATCAATTGGGTGGTGGGGTCCTCCTTGTTGGACAACAACTGAGTGAGAGTACATTTCATGTCTATAGAAGTGTTTGCTCATGAATAGATTTTTGAGTTTGAGAAAATGCATCTAGGACATCTGGATGTTCTCTGAGATTTCAAAGAGCTGACACTTGTGTCTTTGTGTTAACATTCTGATCTGTCTAATGATTGTGAAACATCTTCCACTTTCATTTCTTTTCACTTTACTGTTTTGAGCAGAATCTGAAAAAAAGATAAATTCTTAAACATGTTCAATAAACTAAAAATAAAGCACCAAGGAAGTGTCTCAGGACATTTTAAAATGTTTTGGGTTGGTGTGCCAATGTTTTGGACAATACAAAAAGAAAATGAGAGAATGATGAAATGATCATATCCTCTGCTTATTATTTTAGGTTTTTTTGTTTTGTTTTGTTTTTAACACAGTTGGAAATAATGAGTAAAGATGAAATAATTCTTAGAATGCTAAACTAGTAAAATGAAGATATAGGAAAAAAGATCATCAAGATTCCCACTTTTTTTTTTTAGATTTTAAAAAAGGGCCCAAAGTACCCAAATGTAATTAAAGGTAAAATACTTTTTATTTTATTTTAAAACTAGAGGTCTGGTACACAAAATTCTTGCACTCAGAGGAGGGGGGATGTCATTCAGCCTGAATTGTGACAGGGCAAAGGCCAGGCCAAGGGACCCCACCATGCATGATCAGGACCAGGGAGGGATGTGGAGATTGGCCAGCCAGGGAGGGACCACAGGAGGGCTACAGGGCATGTCTGACCCATCTCACTCAGTTTCAATTGGCCAGACTCCAGCAGCAAGCTAACCTACTGGTTGGAGCATCTGCCTTCTGGTGGTCAGTGCACATCATAGCGAGTAGTTAAACAGCCTTACATATCATTAGCATATTACACTTGGATTGGTTGAATGGCCAACCGATGACCAGACACTTAGCATATTAGGCTTTTATTATATAAGCTATTGAATACTATCTAATCTAATAAAAGAGTAATATGCAAATTGACCCTCACTCCATTAAACCCATAAGCCATGGCCACCAGCCAAGCCACGTCTACTAGCAAATCAGAGAGGCTGTATGCAAATTAACCCAGCCAAGATGGCGGCCAGAAGCCACGGAGCTAGAGCAAACAGGAGGCTTCCATTACACCAGCGATGGAATTGAAACTGCCTGCCTAGGCTGGCCTGGCCTTTGCTCAAGGTAACAATGTTTTAATTATAGGAGCCACAGAGCTGAAGTAAACAGGAGGCTTCGTTGCCTGACTAGGCCTCCACTCAAGGCAATAAAGTTTCAACTATAGAAGATAAATAAACTCCAGAAACCTGATTCCAGCCAGCCTCGCTGGGATGCTGGGACGTTGGGTCAATGGGAGCTGTGGGCAGCATGAAAATGGTCCACAGCCCCTCACCCAGGCTAGCCAGGCATCCCAGTAGGAACCTGAACCCTGAAGGGACTGTGGACAGCCTGAAAATGGCCCTCAGCCCCTTACCCAGGCTGGCCCTACCCCCATGGGGTAAGGGTCCCCACTGGGGGACTTGGCCACCCTGCAAACAACCATCAGCCCCTCACCTAGGCTGGCCAGGCACACCAGCAGGTGGACATCCCTCAAGGGGTCCCAGACTGTAAGAGGGCACAGGCCGGGCTGAGGGACCCCCCGAGTGCACAAATTTTTGTGCACTGGGCCCCTAGTTATTATATAATAATGAATACATTTTTATATAACTAAATTTTCTGTGTTCTTTGGCAAATCTCTAATAAATAACAAAAGATGTGAAATAGTAATTGAACAAATAGAACTAAATGCTAAAGAAAACCTCACAACTCAGTATGTGTCTAGCAAATCTGACAGCAAGCTGAGGATTCCAATCTCACTCTGTTAGGTTGCTTTTATTAAGACAAATCATGATGTTTCCCATGTAAATTTTAATATGTAGAAACTTGATAATTATTTAATATATGAAGACTACTAATGATGTCAAGAGATGATGGTACATGAGGACTATACAGTAAAACAGGAAGTCATAATCATAATAAGCAGAGTCATTAGAAAATTTTCTGGTTACTGAGTGTTGTGCAGAGGTGACTCCTTTGTTGCCCAAAGTCTACCTGTGGTCAGGTGGTCTTCCTGAGACTTGCCTTGCTCTGCTTGCTTTCCAGGCCCATTCCCTTCACCTGCACTGCAGGGCAGTTATACCTTCACAGGGAGCTCTCTATGGGAGACTAGGGCATATATGTTTCTGTTTCCATATAATTTAATCCCAAAGAGATTCTTGGAGTAAATCTCATAGGTGACTTAATTGACTGATTATTTACTCAAATGTAAGGAATCTGATAAAAATTAAATTCTATGATTAAAAAACTTTTCATGCAATGCCTAAATAGGTGAAGCAAGATAAATAAAGACATTTTGCTGTTGAAAAATCCAGACTTCCATGTCCCATTGAGCCCAACAGGATGTATAAATTAGGATATTTAAGACACAAAGCCAGACATCATGACACCTCATGCTCTCAACTCCTGGAGGATCCCCCAGATGCAAGGAGAAGAAAGCCAAAGGGCAACCTCAAGCTGATATACACTCTTCTGGTGTGACAAATATGTCACAGCTATCCTAATATATAAAAACTCTGGGTTGTAACAACCAGTCACAACTGAGGCTTGGAAGTCAGTCTTGCAGTCAGTTGTTGCAGAAAGACCAAAAAACTAAGCGATGCTTTGAAGAGATGGAGAAATCACAGTTTTAATAACATGCATGGTCTCTGGGGTTGTCCTAAATCCCAAATACAGAGTTCCAGTAACATGCAAGAACCTTGCTTTATAACTGCCCCTCGAGTTCATTGATTTGCAAATATACTCCCTCCCCCCAAGGCCCTGAAGGGAGAATTCTTTTTATCTATTCTTCCCCCAGGTGTGCTTAGGTTCAGGGCTCAAAACAAAGCCCCCTGCCTTACTGCAGGACGGGGGTTTTTTTGGTTTAATGGCCTAACATTCCTTGCAAAACCAGTCTTCTTCCTCAAGTGATGGGTTGCCATGGCAACGCAGCACCAACTGCCTCGCTTCAGGCAGGGTGCCCCAGCACTAACTGCTGAGGGGGCTGCAAATCAGGGCCACAGAGAGGCCTGAAGAGAGAAGCAGGGAATGATCCATTGCATCTATGGCAGCTTTTGATCAGCACTTGCCTCTCTCTTTCTCTCCCAGTTTGACCAGCAGGCATGCCTCCATTTCTCTCCAGGCCTCCACTGGGGCTGCTAATCAGCCTTGCCTTTCTAATCAGTCCCTGTCGATAGGCCCAGAGATGCTGACTGGCATAGAAACTGACCAATCAGAACCAAATCTGGATGAAGTGTGAGGAACAAATGGCTGCCTAGGAGGCGGAACTTTTGACACTGAGTGGCATAGAAACTGACCAATCAGAACCAAATTGACCAGCAGAGGAGGGCAGGTGGGGGTGAGATCAGGCCTGCAGGGGCGGGCAGCTGGGGGCAAGATCAGGCTGGCAGGGGAGGGCAGTTAGGGATGATCAGGCAGGCAAACAGGCAGAGGCAGTTAGGGGTGATCAGGCAGGCAGGCAGGCAGATGAGCAGTTAGGAGCCAGCAGTCCCAGATTGTGAGAGAGATGTCCGATTGGAGAGGGTGCAGGCTGGGCTGAGGGAACCCCCACTCCATGCACGAATTTTGTGTACCAGGCCACCAGTTTTATACATAAGTGTTTTGAGGCAAGAATATTTAGTATGACCTAAATGTGCCAACAAGATATTCTGGAAGGTTCTTCTATTTGACACCATATCTTTTTGAATTCTGCCTAGCCTTGCAAAATGACACCTTTAGGAAAAGTACTCCAAGAAATCCTTAATTTTGCCTAAATTACTTTTATGAAGCAAGGAGGGACAGCAAAGAAAATAAGCTAACATGATGCTTTTTAAAATGCATTTAATGAGCTTCTTTCAAAGATTCATGTTTACCCACATAATATCAGACAATAAGACTGTCTTGCCAAGTGTACCACTTTTGCAAATTAGTATTCTTGGAACAGATGACTTTCTATCGGTACATCAGGTTTTTTGGCAATGTACTTCTATTGAAGGGTAAGGATCATTATTCTTTAGGGCAAGATGCAAAGAAAAATGAGACCCGATCCAGAGGTGTCCATGGCTGGATTTCAAATATACTTGTATTAATCATCCTTGAAGCAGCACTCCTGTGCGTTATAGGTTACCCAAAACATCCCTGGGTAATATTTATAACAGAACAAATATTGGCTTTATGTAGAATAAAATTGTGCTCATATTTTGGGCAATTAAAAGATAAAACATGAATGGCTTATTGAAACAAAAAGGAGGCCTATTTTTCTTCTCTAGAGTATTGACTACTTTATTTTCTTTAGAATGTTGAACATAACAATTAATCCCTTCAAAATATAGGAGAAGTAAGTGCAACACCTGGTTGGACTGCCCTTGCAATGCAGAGAGTCATCACATGGAAAGCTGCACCAGTGCTACAGTGCCATGAACTGTGCCTGCAGCAAGTGTGTGTCCACAGACCCCACCATAAACAAGAAGCTACCCACAAAAATGAGCAGTTCTATTGGTGGCAAAACCACACCTGGTGTTAGGCCTCTGTTCAGCAACCTCACTACTTGAGTTTTGGCTAAGAAAGTCTTCGGACTATAAGAGAAACACTCAAACTATAAGGGAAAGTTTATTTAGAAATTCACAGAGGTAGAAGAAATGAGCTGTAGAAGAAATGGGCTCAGGAAACCAGTTACAGAGGCAAAAGAAGGGCTTTTGGAGCCTGGGGGATGAGGGGCGGGGGTGGAAGAGAGAGAGAGAGAGAGAGAGAGAGAGAGAGAGAGAGAGCCAGCTTTTTATCTGGAGGTCTCAGGGAAGGATCTCAATAGAATAGGCATCAGCTTTCAAATTGTGCCCCCTCGGAGTCATGGTCTCCACTGACTGACACCAGGGCAGGGGTCACTGAAGTTGGTCCTGATGTCTGCCATGGCATTGCTGCTTCTCTGGACCTGGAGCTGAAACACAGCTGAAGCCTAGATGTCATCTCCAGGGGTTAATGCTTAAGGGCAAAGTCATACAAAAGTGTATAGTTTTGCCTGTTGCTGGGCTCCAGGAGATCTCTGCCCTGGTGACCCTCTGCACCTGGCCTATCATTCCTACTCTGCTCATGCCTATCTACCTACCTATTCCAGTTTGATTCAACAAGCAACAATTTACTTTCAAAATGAGGAACAGTGAATACATTTGGTTTTTATGTAGCTTATCTCTTCTGATAAGCATAGAACAATTCACATTACATTTGCATTAGAATGAAATTGTAATTTATGTACCCTACATGTACCTCCAATTATCATAAATGTTGAGTTAACAGTAAAGATGCTGAACTTCTATTAAAACAAAGAGAACCAGTGTTCACTTCTCTTAATTTTTTCTTTTTACAGGTTTCTTGTGATTTAGACATTGATAAAAATGGATATAACAGACCTGTATGAATAAGTAACACATGTATACTTTATAATAAAAAATATATATCTTTTATTAAATTTGATTTCAATAAAATACCATAGGAAAAGTTCAAGATTAAAAATGGCCTTAGTGTGTTTGCTTTATAAAATAAACTTTAACTTTACATTTCTCTGTCTCTCCCTCCTGCATTCTCTGTAGCAATGATTTTCAATCGTTTCCAACTCATGGCACACATAAACAAGTTACTAAAATTCTGCAGCACACCAATAAATGTTATATTTTTTGAAAATCTGACCAAAAAATAGGTATGATTTTGATTCATTCATGCTAAACAACTATTGTTGTATTGGCCGTTGTCACTTTTTTATTTGGCAATCTAAGGGAAAAGAGGTCAGTACCCCTGACTAAATAGTCAGGTATTGCCTATTTTAATGTTGCATATTTTAATTGCAGCACACCTGTTTATACTTGCTGCTGTATATATGTATCTAAATCTGTGCACCTATAGCTACATATCACCTATATCTCTTCCTATAACTGTATTAATATCCCTATTACCATCCCTCTGACAAGTAGGTGAAAATTTTTCGGTAGGTACTCAGGATTACTTTGTTACCAGGAGTTCCTGTTTCTTGCTCACAGCAGTCACAAATATCGACATATATTTTGTGTGTGCCTTTTCCAAGGTTTCGAAAGAGTTTAAGTGGGTTCATAATGGAAATCACTGTTTACTCAGATAAAACCAACAACTCTGGGGCTTCCCAATGCCTGGACAAGCCATGGAGTGAACACGTAAAGATAAAAGGTGGCCTGGGCTATGGCCGAGCACCTCAAGCGTGGAACTATGCAAATACGTGCTTGGCCATCTCCAGGTCTGGAACAAGCCATGCATTAGGAGCCACAGCCGCTTCTCAATTGTGAGTGCTGAGCGCTTCTTCTCTCAGGTTGCCAGACAACGTACTGCAGCGGTAGGAGCCACCGCTTCCTCGGCTTCACCGCTGAACGGTACCAATCACACACTCTCAGAGTGCTCCTTCATTAAGTCAACAGAGCCTCCCCGGGTAGATGGCTTCGGTTATTTACACAGGCTGAACCTGGGCAGGTCACTCACTAGTAGGCCTTCATCCTTCTATCATTTAAAGAGTTGAGTTTTGAATGAATTGGTCCCAAGAGAGCCAGAAGAAATAAATGAGAATTTTATCCAGATCCTTACTCAAACGTGGGTCATTGTCACAAAGTCTATTGGCCATACATCAGCAGGGAATTTGACCAAATATTTTATATTGAACAAAGGTATTCAAGGACATAATACAGGATGCCCCTTGATAGCTTCCAGAAGGCTCTGGCCATGTCTCTCCTCCAACATGGTATATTAGAGATGCCTACACATATGATGGACTTAGGGTTTTCCAAAGGACAAGTGTCTCTTTCCAGATGGCCTTGGTTAGGTGTGCTTCTCTGGGTTTGTCTGATTCAGGTCTCCAGGAAAAGTGAGTCTTATATTCATTGCATGTGGCTACAGTAACAAATTACCACCATCTGTTAGCTTAAAACAGCAGAAATGTATTCTCTCTCAGTTCTGGAGCCTACAAGTCTGAAATCAAGGTGGTGGCAGTACCAAATTCACTCTTAAGGCCCTAGAGAAGAATTCCTCCTTGTCTCTCCAGCTTGTGGTATGTGCTGGCAATCTTTAGCATTCCTTGGTCTGTGGAGGCATCACTTGAACCTCTGCCTTCATCATCATATGGCCTTCTCCCTCTATGTCTCTTTTTTCTCTTCTTATAAAGACATCACTCATTGGATTAGGGCCACCCTAATCCAGTATGACCTCATTTTATTTAACTAGTTTTATCAGCAAAAGTCACATTCTGGGGTTCTAAGTGGACATGAATTTTGGGGACTCTGTTCCCTCTAGCATAATGAACCATGTCCTATTTCCTTAAACACAGTAGTAGACATTGTGAACCTGGAGGAAACAGAACCCTTTTAGGGGTTCTGACAAGTCAGAGTTCTTCTCAGTAAGGAGAGGACGAGGGCATAGTCATCCTGATCTCCTGTAGGGAAGGGGTTCCCACGACATGGACTTCTGGGAAAACCCAGTCACCTGCAGGCCATTCCTAAGCACATTATTCACAGGCAAAGCTTTGTCCAGACCAATTTTGATCTCTTTCCTTTTGGAGAATCATACTTTTCTCTGACCTGCTCTGTCCGCTCTTTGGGTCTTGTGGTTTTCCTAGGCTCCAGATCTTCATCCATCACTTGATCTCTGCCAAGCTTTGATCATCAGGTTTTGCATCCAATTTCCTCCCAATGGAATTTTCTGCTGCTGGGTTTTCTCTGTCCTTCTCTTATTCTACAAAGACCTTTCCTTTAGGTTTCTTCATTTTCTACAGGAGTCCAGACAATAGAGTTTATGAAGACATGGAGCTGAAAGAGATTGTCTCTAACATGCTTCCCTTTTTCATTTTCACCTGTTCTTATTCCATCTTCTTCAGAGAAAGCTAAAGGAATAATTTCAGTTTTTCACAGGAAGCATCCTATCTCTGTACCTGATGTTTAGTCATTCTGATATGGAGGATGATGAAGACCTGACCTCTCATCGTGCTGGACCACAGTATAGGAAACTTGATGAGCCCTGTCATTACTAGAAGTCCATTTGAAGAAGTAATCATTTCTAATAGGTACAACTTATGAAGGTGAGTTTCCCCAAAGGATTTATTTTCACTGATTTTTAGAAAGAGAGAGAGAAACATCAATGTGAGGGAGAAAAATAGATCAGTTGCCTCTCATACTCACCTTGACTCAGAATCAAACCTGCAACCTAGGTGTGTGCCCTGACCTGGAATTGAACCCACAATCTTTTGGTGTAGGGGACAATGCCCCAACCAACTGAGCCATCTGGCTAGGGTTGCCTTTGTGTTGTATTATTCTTGCTAACAACTGGAAATTTCAAGAAGGCTTAGAGTTTAAAAATCTCTTTTATGCTTATTATTATCTCTTATTCTCCTGAAGGCACAGTCATTAGTGACCAATTCAAAACTGAGGAGGATAGCTGATGAATCAGAGGAGCAGTGCAGATGGTGAACAGTCACTGAGGCAGCCCCTCCCATGATAGAAAAATAATAGCCAGTCCCATGAGAACTCTCATCAGGAATTGCTATGAGGAGTTAGATGGATGCAGCTCTCTGTTATTCCAGGGTTAGTATTGGAAAAACTTCACAACCAGAAGAACCTGGGCACTGACACATCAGGACAGAGGCCAGCCATAAGCCACTCTTTGGTCATGATGACATGGGCCACCACCAGCCTTACAGAGCCTGAACCTAGCATTACTTCTGAATGAGGAAATGGACCTTCTTGCAGGCAGGACCTACCTAGGATGCAAGCATCTCCAACTCTCCAAAACACAGCACACCTCTTCAAATTTCCCCTGACAGTGTTAATACTAGCATGATGGATAATAGGGATATGAGGGCAGGGAGAGGGGCACGAGGGACTCCTGGAACAAATAAACTTGGGAATTTGAGTCAGATTCATTTTAACTGGTATAATGACTCCGCAGTGACTTTGCTCTTGTTGACTAGTGTCCCAGACTTCCAAGAGGAGATATGCTGCAGGTTGCTTTTCAAACATCCTGGACACGAATCCCAGGTGCATGGACTTCCCAAGATCAGAAAAACCTGCTCTGAGAGAAGTAATCCCTGGGTCCTGTGCACTTTGGAAAGCAACACTGCATCAATGGTATAGTTTCTGAGAGGGGCAGGTGAGGCAAATGTGTACAGATGCTGACAGATAACATGGGGAAAGGTCCCAGGGTCTCCCCAGAGACTGTGTGCCCACCAACAGACCCTCAATTTACCATATTGTAGAGAACTGCACTGCCTTTTTTGTTGCACAAACTTTATTGGGTGTGAATATTTATTTTCTGTCTCAAGCCAGTGTGTATTTAAGAGTGTGTGAGCCTGAGCATGTGCATGTACACGTGTGTGTGTGTGTGTGTGTGTGTGTGTGTGTGTGTGTGTAGAAACTGATACCTATTGCTTAGAATAACACAAGACCGATCCTTGGACCTCAAAGGAATGATGAGCAAAAGGCAGAAATGACAAGGACATGACAATGTTCTTAGTCCTCCCTGCCAAAAACCTTTATCACACGTCAGGACAAAAAGTTGGTGGATATTTTACACTTGACTCCTGGGTAGAAGGTCAGTAAGTTGGCCTCAGCCACATTCTTCATAACAGACTCCTTCACCTCGTTCAGATCCTTCACAATCTTAATACTTCGAAAAGATTGACCGAGTGTGTACCCACTTTCTTGCATATAACTGCATTTTCTAAATTTAGAGCAGCCCTCTGAGATTCGAAGACAGGTTTGACATTTTTATCTTAATTTTGCCTCATTCCTACTATGTCGTGTAAAGCATTGCTATAGAACACTGAGTACAACAGTTGAAGAGTGGGCTAAATTGACAGTCACACACATGAGTTTGTCCTTTCGGGGAAAGTCTAATTATTAAGAGTTAAATACTCTGCTACTTTCTAAAAATAATAAGCTGGAATTCAGGAGGAATATTTCCAGAATATTATGACAATAGCTGACAGCAAAGTCGAGTTCTCGTGTTTTCTTCAAGGTGTATTCTCATTATACTGTAGACTCATGGTTAACCAGGGTGAGGACGCCCTGGAACAATCTTAGATATAACTCAGCAGATCATAATGAAAACAGAATATTCAATGGAGTTCAAAATCAATAGATTGTAGCCAGTCTTATGTTAACGAAAGACTCCGATTTCTTCACCAGTCTCCTGGGGGTTTGAGTAAATTACAATGCAAAGCCCCTCCCAGAGATGGGGTCAGCACTTTCCTGGTGGACTCCCTCTAATGTCCCTTTCCAACCACGGGCTGAGCTTGGACACACTGCGATGCCGTATTGATTTAAGGACATATTTGTCCTCATCTGTTCAGGAGGAACACCAGCCCTGGATCATAAGGTTCTCCTAATTGGATTCAGCCTATTTTGTATTAACTAATTAGGACAGTTCCTTTTTTTCTGCATGCTCCTTTCTGTCCACTCAGCAATTTTAATCCTCTTTATTTCATGAAGCTAAAATCCAAGGTTCATTATTTTCTTTTTAAATATTTGACAATGCACTTCCAGCTCGATCAGAGTGACTGGGGGTACATTAAAAGAAATGCAGATCTAATTTTTCTCTACCTTTTTAATAGTCTTCCTTTAAACTTTCCTGTAACATTCCTTCCCCTCTCCTGCCTCCCACACATGTGCGCACACACATGCACACACACACACACACTTAGGTGCACACACTCAGATCCTGCTAACCTCAGGACACACATCTGTGTGTCTGGAGGTTTTGATCAGACATTTCACAGATAATTTTGTATTCTACTGATACTAGACCCTGAGTTTGCAAAAGAGATGGAAGTTACGGCCACACATTCACTACCTCAATCTCAAATTCAGCCCAACTACTGTACAGCTTTGATTTAGCATTCCACAGGCATTTGATCTGAGTGAAGCAAATTTTCTGGAACTAGACCTCTTGTGTCTGACTCTGCACTGCCTTTGTCCTGGCTGAGCTACATGTGTAGAGCTTCTTTTGCAAGCAATGTGAGCCCTGAGCTTGGGCCAGCTCTGCAGAGACAGGCAGCGAGGGGAGAAGCTGGCATGTGTGAGGACCATTGGCGAGTCATTTGGACAAGCCTGGGATGCAGTGCGTAGGTGAGCTCCTTAAAGGACATGGTGTTCACTGATCACACAGCAGCCATGAATGAAAATACAGTGACTGAGAGCCTCCCACACAATGTGGAGGCAAGTGGGATAGGTTTGAACTAGAAGACAGAGGCATAGGTCCGCTAGCAGTTACCGTCTATTGAATTTTACGTAGCATCTGAGAAGAATCAAAGTCCTCAAATACTAAAATTATAAAAGCCTTGCTTTGTGTAGATTATGTTTCAGGCACTCGGTAATGATTATGATATCATGTATGTGTTCTAATTCAAACCTGCTGAAACAGTTCTAAAGAATTAGCATTTAGATGCCCCAAATCAGCACATGGCTGAGATGCCCCTTTATGGCAGCCTGTGGAAACTGCTTTTCTTAGTGGTGGTTGGTATGTCAAAATTATGGCTGTGTCTTCATTTGTAAAGCTCAAAATAGCATACCTTTTAAAATCTGACATCTGTATTCTCTACACCTCTGTAGACGAGGGAGGGTGTGAGTCTGTGGTTACCTTCTGTGGAATCTGGAGATCAGAAACAGGTGAGGGTGAGGGTAAAGGTGAGGCTAGTGGGCTAGTCACCCAACCTGGGGCACTTCAGTCAAAAGAAGGAAGACAGAGGGTGCCTTTAAAGAAGTGATGCTATCAAAACTGACTCAAAGAGTGGGGAAAGTTTCCATTGTCACTAAGGTGTCAATTCTGCCAGTTTTGTCCTCAGCTCATCGGAGAGTTATGTTTAAGACACCTTTTAACCAGAATAAAGCCCAGACAGCTTAATCTCTTGTTGGATGTGAAGGTGAGGGCCTATGTCGACTGAAAAGGTGCCCGGAAATCAGGAGCACAGCGTGTCCTGGATCCACTTAAATGTGGTTCTTTACCCTTAAGCTGCAAGTGTGTTGTCTGTCCAGGGCTTTTGGATAATGGAATCGTTAGGTATTTCTCTCACACCTCCAAACATCCATTTAAACAAGTTGTGTGGTGTTTTGTTTGTTACATGCAAGCAAAAATCTCTTCACTGTGAAAGCTGGCCAATCTGCTGACTGTGCTCATCATGGGATTTGGCCAGGAGGGCCTATAGATTTTCCTTCTCGGCACAAGGTCAGAAATGGATTCGCCCCTACTTCTGGTGTGTCAGCCTGGCCTCCCTCATGGGACAATGCTGCTTGAGTCTTGTAGGAGTTTTCTGTGCTGATCTAACCCGATGGAGGCAATTGTCTTAGCAGACCATCTGTGTGGTTCATATCACCTCAAACGGACTTCACTCTTCTGGGACACGCTGGGTGTTGCCCTGTCATAGATTCATTTGCTCTGCTTCAAGCAAGATTGTGCATGGCCTTTAAGATTTCCCTGAAGTCTTGGGCTATTCAAATCCTAGTGGTCAGAGAAGTTATGTCAGTCTGAATCTTGATGGCCAAAATAACATAGGAGAGGAAGTATGCCAAGGACTACTTTGTTCATCTGTATGTACAAACATCCATGTGGGTGATTGTACCCGCAGGACTGTGCCAGTGTGTGTGTGTGTGTGTGTGTGTGTGTGTGTGTTGTGTAGTTACCATAAGGCCCTTACTAGTCTTCAATCCCATCCTGAGAATGGAGTGCTGAGGACCACACTGCCTCCTGTTCTTTTTCAGGACACCCATGTTTAAGGAGCAGCACAGAGATTTAAAAATACAAATTAGAGAAATGAGCTGCAGGTCCCAATGAGAGTGCTAACACTGGACAAATTACTGAAACTCTTTGTTCTTATTCTTCCTATGAGCCTAAATGGGATAATAATATCTTTCTACTAAAATTTCTATAAAGTGCAAGTGAAATAACACAGGTAAAGTGCTTTGCATGGTGTCTAACACAGAGTAAACACTCAATACATTTTGGTTACTATTATTATTATGTTAGCCACTTACCTCTGTTTTACTATTTTGGTGAAGCAAGGAAAGAATCAGGTGTGAAAATGGCCTCTTATAACTTTTTAAAAATGATGTCTCTTTCTTGTCTGCATTTTTTCTATTTTTTCTTCTATCATCTTTAGGATATAACATAAGAACCTCATTCTCAAATTTGCAGAGCCTCCCAGAGTTAAGAAGCCTAGGACCTGCCCCACAATTCTGCTTCCACCAGCCCATCTTAGAGACTCAAGCACAGGTGTCCACAGGATCATGGAATAAGACCCTAGATTGTGTGGAGCAGCAATTCAGATAAGGTAAGGATGTGGTGATAGGAAGTCTGGAAGGATGTAGGACCTGACTTATTACTTTGTATGGGAAGAGCTGACAGTCTTCAGGTAGGAAAATGGCAGAGTCACATTTTGTTTCAAAAAGATAGACCAGTCAGTTTATGCTAAATGCAGCTGTGGTAACAAACATCTCCCAAAATTCTTCCAGAGGAGTGTGAAACTCTCTTTTGTAACCATACTCCCAAATCTATATAGTTTTTCATTCTCCCTTGTCATTTATCCCTCTACCTGCACAGCCGCACATCCTGTAGTGTCCAGAAGAGCAATTCCTGGAGAACTGACAGAACCCCTGGACACAGAGATGATGAGGAGGGTGGAAAAGAGGATGATAAGGGCATCAGGGGTAGGAATCACTTAACCCTTCCTAATCCTCACAAGTGAGATCCAGATTCAACTAAGGGCCTCGTTAAATATATCCATTTATTTTTTTAAACTATAGTTAAAAACAAAGGAGTAATTTTCACTGTGCTTCCAACCCAACAAATCTATAATAAAAAAAGCATAATATAGACTGGACAGCCAAACAACCTTCTGGACATTCTTTCAGACAACCTTTGGGATGAAGCTGGGGCTGCGAGGGCCAAGCCCCTTGCACAAATTTTGTGCATCAGGCCTCTAGTCTACAGCTATAAAAGAGAAACATGTAAATTGGTGTCACTCCACTCCATCCATCAGCTAATCAGATGAGTATGCAAATTAACCCAACAAAGATGGTGGTTAATTTACATACACAGGTGAGGAGCAGTGGAGTGAATCAGAGGTGGAGTAAAGCCTGAAAGCTGAAGAAACTTGGCTTCTCCACTGTGACCAGAACAAAGGCGTGGGTCCCAGGTGCCAGAGGAAAACTGGTGCTGGCAGCCAGGGGAAGAGAAGGCCTATTGCATGAATCTCTTTGTGCAACTGGCCTCTAGTATTTAATAAAGATGTTTCCTTAAAGGGAGTGCTGCTCCTGGGGGAATTTTTCAAATACAATACTGAAGGGTTTATGATGTTGATGACATTGGCAGGACAGCCTCAGTGCAAGTCTTGGAGGCATGGGCTCCAGTGCTAGAAAGTGATAATAGTGTTCTTTATCTGGAGGGTAGGGCCATTTTGAAGAAAACCCAAAGGAGATCTTGTTTTTGTGAGAAGATTAATTATTTGAAATAATGTCAGGCAGTAAAACAAAAGCATTAATTCAAAAACCAAACCAACTGCTCTAGGCTAAGAAAGCACATTAATTTTAAGATAAATCAGAGTTTGACTTTTTGGATGTGGCAAGAGAAGGTGTTTCCAAGAGTGCTCTTTGCTGCAATGCTATTTGGTTACCTGCAGTCCAGAAATTGATTTTCTCATGTATCTGGTCTTTGCTCATTTATTTCTGGCCTCTTTATGTTGCAAGATCCCATTCTTCACCCCCATGGGTGTCATCAACTTCCCCCAGTGTGCAATTTCACAAGGTTTGTAATTTTAAGACAGAGGAGAGAGTGGACACAGGAGCACCTCAGTTGCTGTTGGGAAGGGCCACGTCTGGGAAGACGGTGCTAACAATGCAGACTGGCAGACAGTACTGTAGGGTGAGTATTGAACAGGTATGTCTCTGGAAGGAAAGCCAGGATATGTATGCAAGTTATTAAAAAGTGTGAGATGTTTATCATTTATAAGCCACGAAATGAATCATGAAATAAACTCTTTGCACACTGGGGGGAAAATGAATTGCTGAAATGACAATCAAGATTGAATAAATTCAACAGATTTCCTCAAAGTCAATCCAGAAGGAGAAAAATGCATTTGCTCAGAGACAACGTCAGGAATGAGCTTCTCAGGCACCTGCTTCCTGCTCAGAGCTTCCTGCATGGTGTTTGCAGACAGGACTTGGGATCCTAAAAAATCTTTGTTTTACACATTTCAGCCCAAGTGTTTAGCTAATGACATCAATCACAATGTATCTATACTAATGAATTTAAAGCGGGTCACCAGTATATCTATTAACCCATGTGCTTCTAAGCTGACATTTGTTTAATATTTGTGTGTGCATGTAAAACATTAAGTTTCATTCTTTTATCCTAAGAAAGCAAGACAATCTGCATTGACGTGACACCTGAATTAGAGAACATTTGGTGATGATTATTTATTCATTTTAGTTCATAAAAGAAAGTGCTTTTTGGGAAATTTGTTTTAATAATATGTAGTAATGTTTAAGAATATAAATAAAGGTGAATGAATTAATTTTTCTAAATTAAGTTGTTTATTTTAGAATAAACTCACTATGACCTTACAAGTTTGAATTTGATGTGTACATTCCTTTGTTATTGTTGTCAGATAATATTTAAAACTCAGCCCCAGAAGGGGACATATGTAATACGTTCAACAATAAAGATTAAAGAAAACAACTCACCTCTAGATAGAACCATCCCAAATTGCTGCAGGGTGGGCTCATGGAGAGAGGAGAGGGGCTCAGTGGATCCAGACTGCCAGGCACATCAGATCAGGCCCCAGACCACACCATGCTATCAGTGAGCTCCACCATGGCCAGTTTGTCCGTTCCCTCTGGTTCAGCACATGGCCTAAACCAGTGGCTGGGCTTCTGGTGACATTCAAGAGCTTCCCGGATTAAGAGGGCTTCAGCTCCAGGACTATAAGCAGCAGTAACCACCGCATGAATTCATCCTTTTCTGTCTACCACAAAGTTAGATAACTTTCTACCTCAAATTTCTATTTCCTTTCATAAGAGAAATGGATGACTATTCAATTCAGAACAAACTCTCTTCAATTTAGTTCAGCATTTCCTGCCTGCCCTCTTCTCCTGGTAGAAGATCCTAGCTTCAAGTCCTTGAAATATGGAGGCATCAGGAAAGCCCTGGCTCACCATTCCTAAATCCCAGCTCCCCCAGCATTCATCTCAACTGGATTCCAGCGGCTGCAGTCAGTGTCCAGCACCCCCTACAAGAACCCATGCAGACCAAAGGGGTATTCAGAGGGACCAGTCCTTTCCAACAATCTCCATATCCCTTTCAGAGGATGTGGAGAGTGTTGGGTGCTCTCATTGGTGCTGCCCTAGACTCCTCAGCCCAGCAGCATGTGATTTTGTGGCCCTTCCCTGCCTTCTGATGTGGCACAGGGCGAACTCTGACATCTAACCTCCAGCTGGACACCACTGGGATGGGACCAAGTTTCCTGTCCTCTCAGATCCCAGAGCCCATCTGGGGTTTCCATCTTGTCCCTCTGCCCCTTCCAATGGGAGAGATGCTCAGCCTCCCCCACCATACCCTTCCAGTCTAGGGAGGAGCAAACTGCTGGTCCTTTCCTCTAGAGTCCTTTCCCCTAGAGACCTTTGGGTCTGTCACCTACACCCACACCCAGTTATTGAGGATTAAAGCTGTTAAACTAGAAATCTCCAGCAATTCAAAAAGTCTTCTTTCACAACTACTATCCTTGTCATGAATCTCATTTACTTAGGAGTTCAAATGCCAGGAACTGGTGTCCTTTATTCATCTGCATATCCTTCCCTCAAGCTGTGTACTTGAAATTTCTCAACCTCCACAATTATTTCTAAGGTGGCAAAGGGCCCCAAAATGAAATAAATTAGAGGGTGTGAAACACCTAGGTTCATACACTTACCTCTCACTTGACTAAGAAAATTTAGTTTATTCTTGAAAACTCCGCCCTTAAGGGAAGAGCCAATTTATGAAAAACAGTTTCCAATTAATTTCAATGAGATAAATGATGATATATCTCAGCTCAACTCAGGTGATTCAAACAACTTCCCTAAAGAGAAAAAAACAGCAACCCATAAATTGAACAATAAGCATGGGTTTATATAAATAATAAGCAACAGTTCCAAAGTAAGTGTGTAGAGTTTGCATATAAAATGTAATCTGATAAAAAGGAATTATGTGCACTTTTTTCTTTTTGCTGTCTTATATTCTTCACCAATTTAAAAATATTTCAAAGCTCATAGTTTTCTTGCATTCAGACTGTAATAAAAGCAAAAGTGTATTAAACAAACAAACAAACAAAACACTTTTAGGACAAAAAAAAAGGCTCCACATAAGAGTCCTAGACACTGGTAGAAATAGGTAGGTGAGCCATGAACCCAAGGGTCTTCTAGGAGGCACTAACTCCATAGCTGTCACCCACATGCAAAGCATGAGATGAAGGGTGCCACCATTATGTCACCATGCAACTATAGCTGCAGAATACCTGTGCTTCACAGAACACTTGCCATTAGCCTCTGTCCAGGTGCAGAAGGTCAGCTTGTTCTCTAGTACAAATATATACAGAAATGGAGGCAGCAAGCTGTGCTGGCAGCAAGCCTCACATTAGAAACTTATTATCATCCTGTGAGTCCTATTATCTGCTCCCCACATATAAAGAGGCTAACACACAGTGGACAGCAAGAAACTTGCCATGAGGAGTCAGAGACCCAGAGCCTGCTGCTCTCTGTCAGAACAAGGAAGGACCATCTCAGCCCTTTGACAATGCATCACTTACATGGCAGCAATTAAGGGGATAAACCCACCTGTGGCTGAACTAGCTAATTATATCTAATAAAAGAGTAATATGCAAATTAGGCATCACTCTGTCACAAAGATGGCTACCCCCATAGCCACAAGATGGCGGCACCCATAGCCACAAGATGGTGGCACACAGTCTGGCTCAGACCTGCCACTGAAGTAGTCAGGCCTATTAGCCGGGCAGGTGGCAGGGGAGGCAGGGAGCCCGAAGAGTAGAACAAGCAATCAGAGGGGGTTGAGGGTCCCCTGCCCAGGCTAGAGGCTTTTACCAGAGGCTTCAGGCATGGGCAAGGGTAGAGCCAGTGATTGGAGGGAGCAGGGGAAGAGCAGGTGATTGGAGGTGTATGAGGGTGCCCTACCCAGGCATAAGGCCTGGGCCAGAGGCCTCAGGCCTGGGCAGGGGCAAGACCGGGAATAACAGAGGCCTGGGCTCCGCAGAGCCAGCGATCAGAGGGGCAAGGGCAGAGCCTGTGATTACAGGGGTCTGGGCACCTGTGGAGCCAGCAATGGCAGGGATCTGGGGGTCCCCTGCACAGGCCTGTACCCTTGGCCAGAAGCTGCAGTGGGGCAAGGGTGGAGCTGGCAATGGCAGGGGCCTGGGTGTCCTCTGCCCAGGCCTGTAGCCTTGGCCAGAGGCAGTTATGGGGCGGGGGTGGAGCTGGTGATCACAGGGGCCTGGGGTTCCCCTGACCAGGCCTGCAGCCTTGGCCAGAGGCTGCCAATGGGGAAAGGGCAGAGCCGGCAATGGCAGGGGGAAGGATCAGAGCCTGTGATCACAAAGGCCTGGGCTCTGTAAAGCTGGCAATCAGAGAGACTTGGGGGTCTTCTGCACAAGCCTGCAGCCTTGGCCAGAGACTGCAGGCCTGGGCACGGTGAGAGTTGGAGATTTCAGAGGTCAGGGGGTCCCCTGCCCAGGCCTGCATCCTTAGCCAGAGGTTACAGGCCTGGGCAGTTGTGGAGCTGGGATTGGAAGGGCAGAGGTGGAGCTGGTGATCAGAGTGAACTACAAAGGAAACACCTTTTCTTACCGCTCATTGGCTAAGCTCCCTGTATGCCACTGGTAATATTCTCAGTAACTTGGGTAATAAGAATCCCTAAAGGCGATCTAGGATTTTTCCACCACACTACTGGAGAAAAAAAGTGAAGGTCCACTGCTGGAGGGCTAAGAAATGTCATATACTGCCCTAGCCGGTTTGGCTCAGTTCATAATGCCTCAGCCTGGTGACTGCAGTGTCTGGGTTCAATTCTGACCAAGGGCATGTACCTAGGTTGCAGACTCCTCCCTGGCCAGGCCCCAAGTCAGGGCATATGCAGGAGGCAACCAATCAAAGTGTTCCTCTCACTTTGATGTTTCTCTCCATTTTTCCCTTCTCTTCCACATTCTCTAAAAATCAATGGAAACATATCCTCAGGTGAGAATAAAAAAAGAAAGAAAGAACGAAATGTCATATCCTATGAAAGACACATCTTGAAAATGCCTAAAGAAAGTTGTCATTTTTTCATGGTGAAGGGACTGGAGTCTGTGTTGATGAAAACACCTTTGTGGCTGCAGTGACTGGCAGTGGCTGCAACAGCGGGGTGACGGGGCTGGTGGCTTCCCCTGATTAGCTGGTTGCCTCCTACAAAGGGAGGCCAGACTGTGACTTAGGCCTGCTCCCCAAAGGGATCAGGGAGCGGGCCTAAGCCATCAGTAGGACACCCCCTGAGGACTCCCAATATGTGAGAGGGGGCAGACTGGGCTGAGGAACCCCCACTCCCACTGCACCAATTTTGTGCACCAGGCCCCTAATCTAGTAATAAAGACCTGCCAACACAATGAAAGACTTCAGTGTTTCCAAGAAACTGGATTAACTCATCATAATATAGAGCTCAGCATTTATGGAGTGAGTATTCCAAAAACTTGAAAACGACCCACAGACAAAGACATGATTTTATTCAGTACTCCGCATGCTGGAGAGAAAGGAAGAGGCTGGGGTTGTCACCTCTTCTTACACACCAGAAAGTGCCAACACAAGATTTCATTAGCAGCCCCCCCCCCCAACACACACACACCAAATCAGAGTTGATTTGGTACTGTGAGCCAAATATATACTTTCTAAATTATCTTGCATATCTAATTATGTTGTTGCAAAGAAACTTTTTTGAATGATAAATGCATTTTTAAAACCCTAATTTCATATTCTGGAATTGTTATTTGTAACAACTATTAGCTCAGTTTCAGAAGACACACCACATGGAGGCCATAATACAGCGAGACCCACGTCATTTTGAAGTTGGATGGTTCTAACTCCAGTGGCCTACAAACACGATGGCCTTAACGAATGGGATCTGAAAATACATGATTGGCTTATGAATGCTGCTGATGAAAAGGCCTTGGAGGCTTGAAGCAAGCTGGGGTGTTGAGATCCATTATAGTAAATGGGAGAAGCAGAGAGTGAAGATAAGGTGGAATAGTGTTTGTGGTGATTCATTGATTTGGAAATTTTAATGACATAAGGAAACTTTCCAGATGTTTCTGTTTGGAGACTTTAAATGTATGTTTCTGAATAGAGACAGAGCAATAGGCCCCCAAAGCTGGCTGCAGAGAGAAAAACAATTGACAAATTTGGTTAAGCTCATTTTAGTCTTTGTCAACATCAGATAAGTTCTAGGTAAGTAATAGAATGGTTTCTTGGGGTGGGGGGTGGGGAATTAGAGATAATTTTTTCTCTGGGTTCTAAATATTTTTTATTCTTCATAAACAAATATAAAAACCTACCCTCTCCATTGGTTCTCTTTGGACCAAGCTCACCCAACTTGGCACCCTCACTTCTGGGCTTCTTAGCATTTATGGCTTAGCTTCCTTGTGTGCACTTCCTTGGATACTTGTGTATGCTTTTATTGTTAATCTATGTTTTGCTTTGAAACCAGAATGTGAGCCCCTCCAGGACAGGAGGTATGTCTTGTGTCCTTATGTTCCCCAGGGAGGTGGCATTGAAAGTGAAAGTTGACGGTCCCTGGGGCTGTGCCAAGGCTGACTGACATCTGTAAGTGTTAACCCTTCTCAGGGATGCATAGACCAGCCTGACACTTCAGAGTGAGGATGGAAGCTGCAGTTTGAGGTGTGGCTCATTTTTTTCTGAGTTGATTTGCATGTGATTTAAGGCCACAACCTTCTTAGGTTTTAGAATCAGCTAGTTTAGAGAACTTATTGGAAAGGCTATAGAGGTAGCGCAGGAATGGAGGCAGCTCCATTTGCACTTGGAGAGTGAGAATCCTTGGAACTCTATGGTGCCTACACACTCATTCAGACCTGGTGGCTGAGCGGGCACCTTGGCATCAACATCTGCCTAGCTACCCTGTTAATTCAGAGGTAGTAGTCCTAGCCTCTCTTGCCTTAGTTTTCACATCTGGAAATTGAAAATAAGATCATCCCTGTGACAGAGGAGGCATAACACCATAGGGTGAAAAATGGCCTCTGACTGTGTGGTGCGGGGGCTCTGCACATGTCACTTAGGCCATGGACCTTACCACAGGGAGCTAACCCTGGGTATTCAGGTGAGCCCAATCTAGGCCCTGGGGCTACTATAACAAAGCACCACAGTTGGGTGGCTTGGACAATGGAACTTTACTGTCTCAGAGGTCTTGAGGATAACTGTCCAAGGTCAAGGTGTAGGCAAGTTGGTTTCTTCCGAGGCTGTGAGGAGAATCTGTTCTGCACCTCTCCAGCTCCTACCAGTTTCTGGCCATCTTTGGCATACTTTACAGTATAGAAACATCACCTCATCATCCCACGTGTTGTTTTAAGACACTCAATTTGTGGTAACTTGATATGAGAGAAATAAGGAACTAAAACAAATGGTATATAAAGGTTATCACAGTGCCTTGTTCAACACATGTGGGCTATTTTGTATTTTTAATCTGTCTCATATATGCATATATTTTTTATCTGCTTAAATTCCGTGGATTTTTTTTCCCAGGAAAAAGACTGCGTGCATGCACACACACACATACACACCCGCACATACACAGAACTGGATTTATATACTGCTGTGTTTACTACCTTGGTCCAATATAACATGTTTTGTCAACCTTTGGAAAACATTGTATAAGTTAATTACACATGTTACTAAAATGACTCTGATGAGATGTCCTAAGTGTGTTTAAACTATTATTTTATTAAGCTCGAGCTGCATAAAGAGCTACTGTCTCCTATACCAACGCCATCACTTTTCAGAGGGAACCATGCTAACCTAACAGGTTTTCTTACATGTTAGTTTAGTCAGATCTGTCATTTCCAAGTTGAAAAGTGTAGCTGTCCAGTGCCAACATCCCTGAGGATGGCCGGGATGGCACTGGGCTACTTGGGGGCAGATTGCAACCCCTGAGTCAGAACCCAGCCTTGTCTTCAATTCTTCAGCCCTGGGGCCCAGTCTAGAGGGTAGCATCTTGGCTCCTGTCAGGAAAGGAGTAGGCATTTGTAAGGAATGGTGAACACACAAGAACACTAACTCAAATTTCCAGGTTCAAAAAGAATCATAATGATGATGGGATAGAGAAATATAACCTGTTTATTGACATGAAGCTAGAATAGAGTTGAGCAAGTTTTATACATTCCTTATTTATGAAAATGCAGTCTTTCTAATGGCATGCCCTCTGCTTGTCCTGCACCCATTTGGCCCCTAAAGTTCAACCCCCTCCACCACTCCCCAGGTTCAGCCATAAACCCTCTTCTAGTTCAATAGAATGAAAGGATCCACAGGCTGAGGGGAAAAGGAGCCACAATGAGTCAGCCTCACTGCTGCTGAGGTGTACAGCCATGTTTACTGAGCACCTACTATGTATGAAGAATTAAGCTCAGAGCTTTTTACACACTATGTAATGTAATCCTTTGCGAACATGCTCTTCCCTCTGGAGCTACACCATTTCCTCTTTCTGTGCTAAGAATACTGGGACCAGACATAAATCACTTAGCTGTTTATGCTAGGAAATTCCTGCTCCTGGAAGATAAGACCATTACCCAATTAAAATAACTGATTTATCAGGCTTATCAAGACTTATCAAGACACTTGCTCTTCAAGACACTCACCTCGCTGTACTGATCAACCCCAAACTATTTCTGTCACATGTTGTGTCCACTTCAACCAGCTCATTTCAATGCTAGACTTGCCTCTCAGTCACCTGGCTCGGGGCCCTAGACCCCTGTAATCTACTCTGGAGCTCACGCAGGCTGCACTGAGTCTAATATACTTAGCCTGGATTACAGGTGCTCTGGTTGTTTTAAGGGAGATTGTGGATGCCTTGCCTCGCATGACCTCACTTCACAGACATGGAAACTGAGGCTGAGAGAAGGAAGAAGCTCATAAAAGCAGTGATTCTATGTCTCCTTGACCTTGTACCATTGGTTTTGGTAGCTTGATTCTCTTTACCTGGAGCGTCTCTCCTTCAATAGGCAAGCCTCAGTTTGATTCTTGTTGTGAGTCTGGGCCTCAGACCTCAGGAGTTGGCTGCAAGACTCGAGTCTTTCTCTGAGGCCCAGTAACACTGGCCGTGGGCTTCCCTCTGTACCTGAGCCTCTTCCCCAGCCACTACCCAGCTCCTTTCCACCTTTACTGATGGCCCCCTTTGCCTTGTTCCTACTGCTGGTATCTGGGTGGGTGGAAGGTCCCAGTCTGACTCGTCCGGGTGCAGACTAAACTTGGTTTTGATGTTATTCATCTGTAATACCCAATGATTACAAACTTGAAAATATTTAATGTCTAGATTTCTGAATCAGATTACTCCACATCATCAATGACAATAGAGTTGGTATTGTCTATATTTTTATATTAAACTAGTGGCCTGGTTCACAAAATTAATGCATGAGGGGGTGTCCCTCAGCCCAGCCTGTACCCTCTCCAATCTGGGACCCCTTGGGGGATGTCCGACTGCTGGTTTAGGCCTGATCCCTATGGGATATCCCTCTCGCAATCTGGGACCTCTGGCTCCTAACTGCTCACCTATCTGCCTGCTTGATCACCCTAATCACTCTGCCTGCCAGCCTGATTGCCTCCAACTGCCCCCCGCCAGCCAGTCTTCTCACTCCCAACTGCCCCTCCTGCTGGCCTAATCGGGTAAGGGTCCAGCTGGAGGGTGTGGCTGGCCTGGGTGAGGGGCTGATGGCCACATCCCCACTGGGGTGAGGGTCCCTGTAAGGGGCATGGCAGGCCTGGCCAAGGGGCTGAGGGATGGTTGGGGGTGGTTTGCAGGCTGACCAAGCCCCTGGCTTTGTCTGGAAAGACATCCAGAAGGTATCCGGAAGGTCTCCCAGTTTAATTAGCATATTACTCTTTTGTTAGTATAGATATTTCATGGCAGTTTCTGTGGTTATTTTGATAAGTGTTTTAGTTTTATGTTGTTGCTAAATGAATTAAATATGTTTAGTCTCCCTCAGTATCTGGGGATCAGGGGTCAGGGCCTGCCTTAGCAGGGTCTTTTGCTCAGAGTTCCACAATCAAAGTGTCACCCTACAATCAGGGTGTCGGACTCCCATCAAAGGCCCCTCTGTGGCAAGCTCTGCTTCTGCATTCCCTTAGCTTATCACCACAATCCATTTCCCTCTAGCCATAGAATTGCTGTGTGTGTGTGTGTGTGTGTTTTAAATTCTGTATTTGTCTGTTTGACATCTATTCATCATAGGGACAATTATATTAACTGTATTTTCCAAATTCTTGATGTGCTGGTATTTAGGGGCCTTAGAGACACTTGCTCTTCAAGACACTTGCTCTTCAAGACACTAGAGAGCCCCATAGAGAGCCCCTCCCTGCTGCCCCCAGAGCTAGCTGATTTCTAAAGATAATGACAACTTGTCCAGGAGAGTACTTTCCATGTGCAAACCAGCAGATCTTGAGTCTCAACCTTCTCCTTCATCTACATCTCACACACAGACAATATTTACCCTACTGTCAATCAACCCAGGGCCAGGTAGCGACCACTAGGGACAGGACCACTGCCAGCACCAAGGCCCACCAGAATTATTCATACTAGCCAATCTTCAATCTGCCTGCCCTGCCTTTCCTGCAGAAATCCCCATAAAGGCTTTGTCCTAGGCCTCTCCTCACTCCTGCTTCAGCCTCCTAACCACCCTGCTGTCTGCCCATGGTCTGTGGGGCATGGCATGACATTCACTCTTCTCTCTAAAAGCATATGTAATAAAAATCTTCCTTCAATGGCATCAGCCCCTCCATGCCCTTAACTGGTCAGACCTCTGTAATTTAAACCACATGGGTTTAATTGTTTTAGAATAAGGATTCATGGCAACTTACTTCTTCAAAGCCAGGAAGAGAGACAGAGACTCTAGAGTGAGTATGCCAACAAGAAGAGCCTCTCATATCATCACGTCCTCATGGGAGTGACACCCGCAGCCATTGCTGTATTCTATGGTTTAGAGCAAGTCCCAGTCCCTGCCTGCACTTCAGGGAAGAGAATTTTCACCAGGACAAGGATCACTGGGCCACCTGGAAGTTGGTCCATCCCAATGGGTGTTTTTAGAAAGATCACGTGAGGAGTTGCACTGCCACCAGCCAAGGAACTGCCAAAGCTGGACGCCTGGAGCAGGTCCTTCCCTGGTGCCTTCAGAGGGAGCATGACCCTAGCAACACCTTGGTTTTAGATGTCTGACTTCCAAAGCTGTGAGACAATAAATCCCTGTTGCTCTTAAAGAAGAGAAAGAACGAAAGAAAGAAAGAAAGAGAAAGAGAGAGAGAGAGAGAGAGAGAGAGAGAGAGAGAGAGAGAGAGAAAGAAAGAAAGAAAGAAAGAAAGAAAGAAAGAAAGAAAGAAAGAAAGAAAACATGAATTGAGATTTTTTTTAAAAAAAGGAAATTGATGCATATGTTTTACTAACTAGCACATTCACTTCTTAATGCTTCTGGCTCAGTAAACATGAGCTCTGACATACTGTGCATCCCTAATTTGCTGGAAATTTATATAAGCTGAGCAAATGCATGCAGTTGCAGTGATGTGTTTAACTAGGCGGTGTGTCTGGCTCAGTGGGTGTTCACTCTGATTTCCTAGATTAACTGTCTGAATCAGCAGAAAAGTCATGTTGTGTCAACAGGTAAGGAGCACATCTGATTTTGTTCTTGATATGTATGGCTCAACTGGTGATCTGTGTTTTTAGTTGGTGTTTATTTTTCCTATGAATGATTTATCTGGTTTAGAATGAACTGTGTCAACTACTGCACATAGTATATTAATTTCAGTGTGTTATGCAAACATTTCCTCAATAATACACCTTATTCCATCTTTATTTCCTCTCACTGGTAACATCATATTCTTTCCATATTTGAATTAAATCGCTTTTTCTAAGTAGGCTATTCTCCTTGGGAATGGGGGGTGGCAGATTCAGGACACATAGAGGAGGAGATTTCATTTAAAGAACTTTTTTATTAACTCTCACATGAGAGTGTTTAACACATTAAACATTTTGCTCTAAATATTCTGAAATATGCTGTCATTTAATTACACAATGCTAGATTACATCTTTCTCTGTAGTTATAATCAAAGATTGCATTATTAAAATGCTAAGGGACTTTTAAACTATTGTAAAATAGCCTCATAACATAGACATAGCTTAATGAAGCCAGAGGAGGGTGGATAGGATCATTCTCATTTCACAGAGGCAAGCCAACACAGGGAGCTGTGGGATCCACAGGAGAGGTGTCTGATCTGGAGCCATCAGGGTACACCATGCAATCCCTGATCTGGAATTGTCATTGCACAGCAGGCAGTCCCTGGGTGGCTTAAGACAGCAGAAGCGCATTCTCTCTTCTAGGGGTCAGAAGTCTGAACCCCAAGCGTCTGCAGGGGTGCCCTTCTCTGGAGATTCTTTTCATGCCTCTTCCAGCTTCTGTGGGCTACAAGCATTCTTTGGCTCATAGCCACATCCTCCCCCCGCCCCCCTGTGCTTCTCTACACCTGGCCTTTTCCTCTGGGTGTGTCTGTCTCCTCTGTCTCTTTTCTATTAAAACATTAGCAATGACATTGAGAACCCATCTGAATGATCGAGGGTAGGATTCTCATTTCGAAATCCTTAACTTGATCGCATCTTTGCCATATAAGCGAATATTCACTGTTTGGACAAGGGACCAATAAGCCCACTGCACCTACTTGTGGAGAAATATGAGAACATTTATTTCACTCTTTGCTTCTGATAGGAACTGGTGGAATAGGCTTAAGGAAACCTCATTTTATGCTGCTTGCGTTACAGCCATGTGTAACACAGAAATTTGGCTTTCTAGGATTACCAGCCACTAGTGACAGAGCACCAGGCCTCCCAGTGATCAGCTCCAAGTTTGATTTACATTTTTTATGAACTATTTTACCCAGAAAAATGCAAGTTAGTAGTGAGCATATCTGTAACAGAAATAAAGCCACTTCTGACTCATGTGTAAGTTTGTGATGTAAAATACAGAGAAAATAATCAGTCCTTGCAAACTGGATTACTCCAAGGCAACAGTAGCAGTCTCTAAACTATTATGTCTCAGTCAGTTCCCCATGTCTGTACTATTTGGGGTTTTGAGTTGGGTGCAGATCTTAAGGTCAACGGACCCTGAATTCGAAACTGCTTCTGGACTCACGATGACCCTGACTTCATTAGTAATGAGATCTAATGACATCATCTTTGACAGTCCTGATCTTTAACCTGGCTTGATCTAAACCAGACTCCCTGGAATGATATCATTTAGGTAAATCCCTGCAAAGAAACCCAGCCACTTCAGCATAAACCACTTGGAGGTATTGAGTTACTGGGAATGACCTCACCCATCCTTCCTTTCTTCCTTGGGCAATGCAGACAATATCAAAACTGCAGAGAAGGACAGTGGATTATTGACACTGTTTTTAGTAAAAACACTCGAAATCTTACCAGAATTCTAATTATGCATCTGGACAGACTTATTTAAATGTGGATTCTATCTTTTTCCAGTAGATAGACTTTTAACTCTGAGAGTCTACACTTCTGTGTTTGAAAAGAATATCTAGCATTAGTGCAAAGGTAAGTTTATATATAACTTCTGTTTGGTGTTTAGGATAAGGTACCAGGTGTCCATATGAATATACCACCTAGCTTTAGGAACACGTTGTGAAAATAATCCACAAATAATATTTATATGAGTCAAGAGCTGTGCATGCAAATTAGTATCTGTGGGTCCATCTCCTCACTTTCTGCCATCATTGCTCCAAGTCCTGGCCATGTCATTTGTCCTGGCCTCCTAGTTTCTACCTGCACCTTCCTAGAAGCATTTCTCTATGGGACCACAGAGTACTGACCTTGTCTCAGCTCAAATAGAACTAAAGCTGTTCAAATATGCCAGCCAGTCTCCTATTTCTATCAATATTTATATACATACATATGCAACCACAAAACTTATCAACAGTATTAGTAAGTAGTGTGATAAACTAATACAGAAAAAAATAACACTATTTTCTTGATCTGACATAAGCAGTAGACTTTATTTTTTAAAATTTATTTCTCATATCTACTTTATGTATTTTCCTCCTCCTTTATCCCTTTTGTCTATTCATGTGAATACATACATATATATATACTAGGGGCCCGGTGCACAAAAATTTGTGCACTCGGGGTGGAGGGAGTCCCTCAGCCCGGCCTGTGCCCTCTCACAGTCTGGGACCCCTCAGTGGATGTCCTATGATGGCCCCAGTCTGCCAGGCGCCTTCTGTGTGTGTGTGTGT